>JAFIDM010057089.1:19881-49904 GCA_023159025.1 Thereuonema tuberculata | reverse complement strand
TTTTTTTTTTTTTTTTTTTGTATCACGCAGTGGACAAACGCATTGTGAAACAATGTTTCATGAGAAGAACGAGTCTCTTGGGATCAGAGAAAAAAAAAATTGTAAGCGCATAAGCGCATGCGTCTGACTGCATTGAGCCAAGAAAGCACGAGGGTCTGAAGTTCGCGGCTTTGAAATTTTGCGTCTGCAGATATCCGCCATGGAAGCATACGAAATTTTGCAGCAGACATACAGAGAAGATGATCTTTCATAATCAACCGCATTTCGGTGGTTCAAAGAGTTTGAAAAGTTTAAGTTTCTGGCCGTGTTTCGACCAGAAAGAATGCCGGTCCTAGGACGACGGGTTCCAAGCAAGTCTTCCAGAACTGCAGACACTGGGACAAGTGCAAACAACTGGATGGGAACTACTTCGAAAAAGACCATATCAACGTGAACCCTGACTAATGTAGTTCGTGATTTAAAAAAAAAAAATCGCCCTCGCATTTGGATACTTTATTGTGATAACTTGGTAATATATTACTACTTAGAATGGACTATATCAATCAGAAATGCTGTTTTCCGTGTTTTGTCAACGTATTGTATGGCCATCGTGTGCAATTCTCTTGTCCATAAAAATAGATCTGTCCCAGTATGACTTGTAGTTGCTATTTTCTAGTACAACCTCTGATTTTTATTTATAATATTGGGGAGATTGAGGGGGATTAGCATTACTAAGTTGTCCATGGAGGATTTTACAAACTTGCTTACGTTCACCCCTTGTATTAGTTTGGGCAAAGGTTTTGTGGTAGGGGGATAGTTTGCTGGATCTTTGGTAATTTTTAGGCTTAAGATTTGTTACTTCGTACGAGAGGTATGGAGGGATCGGATTCCGTTAGGACTGTATTGAAGTGATCTGTTACTTCATGTAAACCGCTCCTACCAAATATTATGGTCAGCACCAGGTCTGCGATCTTGTGATGGATGTGAATTTAGTATTATTGTATGATCTGTCTTTAGTTGGATCTTTTCTTTTTGAATCCAAGATGCATTTTGTTGAACTGGTTTAGTCCAAATGGGTTTCCAGAATGTTTCGATTTATAGTTTGTTGAGGGGTCTGAATAGTGGCGAATAGTCCTCCAAACTAAAGTTGGCCGCGTTGTTTTTGTGAGATCTGCGCATATAGTGTCGATTAGTCTGGTCAGGCATTTCCGTCTGATCTTCTGACAGGAATCCGCCATTACGCTAATCGCTGGTTAGTTAACAAAAGGGAATTTTATTTATTAATTTATTTTGAAGCCATTTCGCTTCCAGATATTCAAGAATCTTTATATTTTATTATTATTATTGTTTTTGTTGTCAATATTGTTCAATTGTCTTCATGGTTATTGTAAATCCTGTTTGCTATATCTTATTTAAATATTTTGTACACTTCCAATGTCTTTTATATTATGTTATTGCCTAATACAAAATTTTGGAAAATTAGCACCTAGCGGTCTTTTGACAAAAAAATCACTTGAAAAACTAAATATTGAAAAATTATTTATTGATGTAAGTCGCTTACTACTTTTTAACATTGTATTAAAAATATTTGCATTCCAAATTAATTAAATAATTATAATGGTAGTAAACCTATATTCAGAACCTGTTGGTAGGAATTTGTCTTTCCTAACGGGACTGTAACTTTTATATTTAGAAATCATAATAAAAAAAAAAGTATTATGCAAAAGTATTCAAACCTTGGGTTTCCCCAGCAAAGACAACATGGCGAGCAACTTACAGAGCTTTGAAAGTAAATATTTTATTTTTAAGGATAAATACCGTTTTCTTGTCGGACTAGAGGAGAAATGAAATATCATTCAAATACAAATGTTCCGTTGTTTCCGAACAATCAGTAACTATCAAGTTTCAGCCGTTTATTTTCTTAAATAGAACTAGCAAATCTGTGATCACGTAATCTTGGATTCTGAGATAATTTTCTCACAACCCGCGAGCGCATCTCGGGGATCTCATGTTCGATCGTAAATTGACTGGGACATCCAGTTGACTCACGTAGATAAAAATTAAAATGAGAGCATCCTCAATACTACACCTAATATTTGCCACCTTATTTGTATTTCTGTGTCTTATGGTTTCGGAGGAGATAGGGCCAGAAAAAATCCACTTTTCTTTTATACTTTTCTTTTGAGCTAAACATTAATGTTAGGTGTTGCTGCGATATGTAGAATCCGTCGATGCTCCACTTGTTTTGTCCCATCTGATCATTATCTTTTGAATTTTATTTGTAATGGAGGGGGACAAATTTTTAAAAAGCATTCTTCTTTATTTTTAGCTTAGTCTTCGTTTTTAAGTTTAATTTGTCATATTAGTTATGCCTTTTACTTGTTTTAAAAAAAAAAAAATGCCTGATTTTTGAAACTTAAAACATTTAAAGTCTCCGGATTATAATTTTAGACTTTAACTATGCCTGTATCGGATTCCAATAAACTTTAATAGTGATATAGTGCTGTGTTTAGTATGACAGTAGATGAAGGGAAACTATAATAATAATGTCCGATCAGTTGGGACAAAATAACTCGAGGATCGACGGATTCTACAAACAAACACTAACACAACTTTGTAGTGTTTCTAAGCGAGAATTTCCGCAAAGTTTCAAATTTCGAAACGTAATATGTAAGCAGAAATCGTATGAAGATTTTTCGACAGCTATTCTAATAATTTATTAACTACATTTAAGTATTAATTTCAAATTGTGGGTATTAGCTTCAAATTCTAGATTTTTTTTCCCCCTCACAGAAAATAATGTTCTGCCGATTAAACTTTTACTGTTCAGTAAACTCACATTATCAATTACGACGTGTCGATAGCAAGAGGTCATTCCATTTTAGCGAGCTGTTAGGGTCAACACCACGAAATAATTTGCCATATCCGAAGTAGTTGCGTGTACATAAATCCTAAATTGCCGTTCCGGCGAAGTCTAGTGGTCTAGGAAGGGGTGTCGAATCGGGTTCGAATCCCTGGACTGGCATGGATGTTTATTTCCTTTCCTTTTTGTCTGCTTCTTCATCTTTCCTTTCAGGAGGCAACGGTATCTTGCCTCCACCTCAGTATCTTTCCCGTTGGGAGCCGTTCAAATATTACTCAAGGGGGATCAGAGCAACGTAAGACCGACAAACATGCACATGTTAAAATTTTGATAAAATTTTGGCTGTTTCAATTTACTATTAATGATTTGGCAAATCTTACGTAAGCACAAGGGAGGGGGGGGCATCTGTTTATTTTTGCTTGCAGGATATAGGGAGGGTCTAAAATGACTAAAAATGTACTTACATAATACTTGAACGACCCCTTGACAGTTCTATGGGTTTACCCATAAAATCGCAGTGTATCGGAAACGACTGCTGGCTTAAGCAAAAAAAAAAAATCCTAAATAAAATAAATAAAGTAGAAATTAATTGAAGAAAAAATAAACAAACTATGACGACAAGAACAAGAACAATGCAACTCCAAATATAGACTGCTAAATACTAAACAGGATATAGATTTCCACTCCAAAACGTCTGTTTTGAAGACGGACTCACCCGATCGCTTAATTGACAGGTCTTCTTTATTGGGCTTGTTAAATAAAAGTTGTTTATTTTGATCAAAAGTCAAAAATCTTGGGAGGAAAGAGATTCCTTGCTCGAATTTTGACGTCTTAATTAAGTTAAACTTTTTTTTTTTTAAAAATAGCTATTTTTCCTGTTATAAACGGAAAATTTATTGTGCTTTTGCAATCATCACTTCGCAGTGAAGTGGGGGGGGGGGGGGGGCCTCCTATTTTTTTTTTTTTTTATTATTGTCAAACTGGATACTTACAACGCTCCCCTACAAAACAAAAAATCTCGGAAATTAGACACAAAAACAAAGTTAAATTTACATCCTCAAAAGGAGGTTCTCCTATTTCAAAGCACCCCCAAGTGGCGTATTGGGTTAAAACGGTCTTATCAGCCATTCTCAAGAAAGTCTACGATTCAAAGGTTTTGTTATTTTTTTTTCTTTTTATTTCTTTATTTAATTTAATCTTTTTGCGTTCTTATTTGGTAGATAGTGATTAAATATATATTTATAATATTTTCGAAAGTAAGATAAAAAAATTCGAACGAAAACCTAAATTTTAAAACCATAAATTATATAATGTATTAGTTTTCTTGAATTTTTTATTTTTATTTATTTTTTTTAAATAAATAGTTATTTTAACTAAACATAGACACCGTGATGCATCTTTTACACATAAATTAACAATTAAAATTAAAATAATGTAACGTTTCAAAGTTCCAGAATTCGAACTTTTTCGTCAGGCAAAGAAAACAAAAAATGAATTCAAAAATATTATGGTCTCTTTAATTAATTTTTACCTGTACGTTAAAATAGTTTAATTAATTGTTATTTTAGTTTTGAATAATCTGTATTTTGCTTTTTATTCCGAAATGTAGCCAAATTCCGCTTTGCCACATTTCGCTTTCCGACGCTTCACTCATACGACAGTTTTAATTGCCAGCGATTTGCAACAAATGATTCGTCGATACAATACTTTAACAACGTGACTCTACTCCTTCAAGCGTCCAAATGGCGTCCGTTTGTTTACAAACACAGAACGCGGTACATCCTTTTTTCCGTTATGCTCTATTGTTTTAAGTGAATATTCAATTGTTTTATCATTTTCATTTTGTTTTGTTTTTTTTTCTTTTGTGATTACCTCTCTATGGAAAAATAAATTGAAGATGAATTTTAAGACTTTTTAAAAGGATGGCAAAAATACAGGCGAACAGTATTTATTTTAGTTTAAATACTCTATTTATTTACTCAGGTCGATTCAGCGTATCATCGGCAAGTGAGAGAAAATAATTGGAAACAAGTACGTCCTAATATCGGGGAATGCCTGCAAATACATTTTATAGGTAATAATAACTAATAATCTTAATTAATGATAATTTTGAGAGGATAAATTGTTATGCTCTGAGTAATGTTCTGTCACGTGACATTTTTAATATTAAGCGGATCATGTCGGGGTTGATATCCGAAGTCCCGTTAAAAGACTTGTTTAGTAACCGCGTGACTTTTAGATTCGGGTCCGTAAAGATTGATGATGCAAAAAATGGAACAGAATGCAGTTCAAAATAATATTAGTTAAAACATTTAAGTGAAATAAACATGGGAAGTAGTTACTGATTTCATTCGTTTGTGTTGATATTTTACTTAATTATTAAAAATAAAATAAGCATGTAGATACTTGCCTAATATCATAAAAGACCTAAGAGGAAAACGAGGAAAATTAATAATGTGTTTATATTATGGACCCTTTGTAATGTGCCTTCCCCAAACCATTATGTTCCAATTTTATAAACGGAATTTTCTTCACATTAAAAAGACAGGGAAATATTGTAAAATAATGAATGGCGGGAAACAAATCAATTGGAAATTCCAAAAAAACTGTTGTGGTTTCGTTTTAGTCTTTTGATATGCTTCAGAAGACTTATATTCCCGTGTCGTCTGTCTGTGGACAAGTATCATTAAAATATCATTAGCAATAATCACAACAATCGCAACAATTGCGCCTTTTGCATTCGCAGCAATTACATTTATAATGATAAGGAAATTAAAGCACTATCAATGATATTGTCTTATACGTATCAGAAGACATTGCGAGGCATTGTGATTGGTTTACTAATCGGTATCCCTACCTTGTTTTGTTTCATCTTCACATAATAGCATTATCGGTAAATAGATGGACATATAGTACAGTATTGTATAGGATATAGTAATTTAGTCTGCATGGTTATATAAATATATACATGTAGCGTTTTTTTTTTTTTTAATCTACCATACATTCCCCGGAAAAGGAGGCTTATGAGATCAGTCAGTCTGTGCCTGTGTTTCCCTAATAATTTGTGAACTGTTTGCTTGGATCATCTTGTAACTTGGCATGCTTATTTACGTACAAGGCACTATCTAATTTTTGTATTTGTATTTTTCTTTTCCTTATGGGTCCTTGCCAAGGAATTAACTCATCATAGAATTTCCCATAGCAAATCATTAGAACGGTGGGCCCGTTAGCCCAGTGGGTAAGGGCGCTTGGCTGCGGGTTGGATGTGGTGGGTTCGATTCCCGGCCTCGGCGGAGGGCAGGAGTTTTTCCACGCTCCGTTCTCCTCCAAACGGGTCTTAGGGCCTACCCAGCCATCTGTAGTACAATGGGTACCGGGTTTCTTTCGATATCTTCAACTATAGATATCGTCTGTAGTTAATCCATTCTGTTTTCTGTCCTGATTTAAAACTTTTCAGTAAAGATTTGTAGATCTAATTACTTTTTTTTTTTTCGTCAGAAAATGGAAAATTTTATTTATATTCATCAGTTATTATAATTTAAAAATTAAACAAACAGACAAACAAAAAAAGAAAGGGCTACGTTTTTTAAAAAAAAGTGTGCTTCATGTTCTCTAATGTTCGTTTCGTTTGTAACGTAAATAGTTTCTCTGAACAAAACATTCAACTCAGCAGGTGGCTATAAAACCTTTACATTCTTTATTTTCTTGATATTTTGATGGTCAGGGTATTCATCGTTAGGAAAAGAAACGAAGTACTTCCACAGTAGCAGGGTTTCTATGGTAGAGAATTTTATTTCTTGCCTCCAACACAAGAAGTAATAACATCAATTCATATCTTCATCTCCTAAGGAACGACCGTCTTAGAAGAACTAACAGAAAGGACACGTGACAAACAGCGGGGCGAGGACAAATCTGGCTTATTTATTCATTTATTTCTTTAGATTTTTTGTAACTGACTGTTATTTACAAAATGAGCCCAGATTCTTATTTTTCGAATCCATTTACTCGAGCTATCCTTCATTTGTGGATCTGTAGGTGCATAGGAACGAAACAAACCTCAACTTCCGAAGACCGAAAATTTACGATAAATTACCTCTTTCTTCAGACAAAATGTATCGTTTAAATAAAAGACACATCTGAAAAAGGAAGTAAGGAATTTGTTTACTTTTATGACAAACCACAAATGAAGCTGAAATCGCGGTGATCGCTTGTCACTTCCGGAGTCCAAATCGGCTTTTGAAATGTAAACAAAAAAATTGTGCCTTCGACTGTTGATAAAAAGTCATTACCGTCATCATTGAAATATTATTCATGGATGTGTTAGAGATTAAAAGATTGAAGTAAATAGATTAATAATTTATGAAATTTAGACGCGAATCTGTAGTTCGACTAGATAACGACCAATATTTTTCACACCTGTACGAAAACTTTGCTTAATTGCTTATCGAGAGTTAAATTAAAAGAATAAAGAATTACGGAAAAAAAAAAATCATCAGAATGGAATTTTATTAGTAGAAATCAGAGTAGTAGGCATCGAAATAACAAATGATTCGTTACGTTTTTCGTTTTAGTTTTCTGATAGACCTACAAGTATCAGAAAGTCTTATAACCCTGCTTTGTCCGTCCGTCCGTCTGTGGACAAGTATCATTAAAATATCATTAAAATATCATTAAAATTATCATTAGCAACAATCACATTTGTAATAATAAGAAAATGAAAGCAATATCAATTATAGTGTCTTATACGTATCAGAAGCCGTTGCGAAGCATTGTGATTGGTTTAATACTCGCTGTCACTATCTTGTTTATTTTTCGTTACGGTAAATCTATATTTCGTTTTGCGTTGTACGTTTCACGTTAAAACGAAATAAGACATTAGGCATGAAATAAAACAGGTATGTGAATTTATTCTAAATAATTTACTTAATGTATACATATAATAATTTACTAAATAATATACTTAATATATATACATTATTTAATAATTTACTTTATATATATAAATCTTAACATTAGATTTTTTTATGTTACAATATATATTTATATTTGTAAAAATATATTATTATTATTATGTTTGTATGTTTCAAACCTTGGGTTTCCCCAGCAAAACAATATGGCGGGTCAAGGACCAAAGCACATACTGCCAAGTGTAAAGATGTGTGCAAGAATGATTAGGGATGTGTGCTTGTGTCCATAAATTTCCTAACTATGCGTGTAGTGTTGAGTACCACAGCCTTCTGCAGTTGTGCATAAGTGTTTTTGTGAAGTCCTAGTGTGCTGAGACTGTGGTGCAATGTGTGAGGCACCAGACCAGTGGCAGACAGAACGATGGGTACAACACGTACTCGATCCTGCCTCCACTGCTTCTGGAGCTCGTGTGCTAGATCAGTGTATTTACTGATCTTGTCTGCGTGAGTTTTCTGCATGTTCTTGCTGATAGGCACTGCAATATCAATTAGATAGGTCTGTTTGTTGACCTTATCAACAAGTGTGATGTCTGGTCTGTTGTGATGTATAGTTTTGTCTGTGTGAATGGGGCGGTCCCAGTATAGTTTATATGAGGGTGATTCTAATACGCTTTGTGGTATGTACTTGTAGTACGGGACCGTGCTCTTAATAAGTAAATGTTTGTGTGCTAGCTGTTGATGAACGATCGATGCTACCTGATTGTGTCGGTGGAGGTAGTCTGTTTGAGAGAGAAGGGGACAGCCTGATATTACGTGGTCGATCGTCTCATGCGTAGTGTGGCATTTCCTGCATTTGTCGTCATGTGTGTTTGCATCATGTAGAATGTGTTTCTTGTAGTTGCGTGTGGAGATGACTTGGTCCTGTATTGCGATCATGAACCCTTCGGTCTCCCCAAACAGCTCACCACTCGTCAGCCATCTGTTCGACGCTTCCATGTCGACATGAGGCTGGCTGAGTTCGTGATGATGTCTGCCATGGAGTTCCTTACGAGCCCATGATTCACGCAGCTGCTGAGTGTGGGTGTCAGGGGTGGTGAGTGTTGGAGAAGAGTTTTCGAGGTTAAGGGGTGTGAGGTGTGTGTCAGCCTTGACAATGGCTGAGTGAAGTGAGGAGTCTTCTGCTCTTTGGTGGAAATGTTCCCTAAGTGTATGTACTTGTTTTTCGTGTAGGGTGATGAGGTTGATGAGTCCTCGGCCTCCCTCCTTGCGGGGAAGAGTCATCCTTTCCGTAGCGGACTTGGGGTGGTGCATGTTGTGTTTCGTGAATGTAGTGAATGTATATGTAGTGTAGTATATGTATATATATGTAGTATATGTATATGTATATATATGTAGTATATGTATATGTATATATATGTAGTATATGTATACATAGTATGTATATGTATATGTAGTGAATGTTTCGTGAATGTATATTATTATTATTATTATTATTATTATTATTATTATTTACTATTATTCATTTATTTAAATAAATTTCCTAATTCATGTTTCAAGATTATGTATTGACTTTAAATATGCTTATTTACAGGGATGTCGGAATTATTGTGATTAGGGGTGGGAAGCAAATAAAAGAATATTACTTTAATTCAATTAATGTTGTCAATTCTTGAGTAATTTATTGAAGTTGTCATTTTTTTTTATCTTTTTCCATCGAGTCGCTTTCCCTCCCCAACCCATTTTCCAAAATGGAAGAAAAACCAACAATGAAACGCATTAAAACTCAGTGAGAGGAAAGTGTTAAATTACTTTTCTTTTGAGTTGCCGCCCCTAAAATAGATTCGTTGTATCATCTTTTAACGAATAAACGAAATTTTATTTTTTCGTTTTAGTTACTTTTTCTGGTATTACAATTGAAAAATTTATGTTTTTTCGTTACGCTAACGATAAATCATTCCATTCTTCCTTTACGTTACGCGTAACGTTTTCCATTATGTTACGCGTAACGTAGAAAACATAGAGCGATCATTCGATTTTCAAGCAGGTAACGCAGAAACTAATTTCCTTAAGAAGCCGCAACTTGAAAGTTAAATATCACCTTTGCAAATGTGAAGTACAGATGCAATAATTTGGTACAGGTATTACATCCAAAGTTTAAAAAAAAAAAATCCGTGAATTTAAAAAAATAATAATTTTTCATATTTTATTTTATTTATTTATTTTTTTGTTTATTATTTTTTTCTTCTTATTAAAGACGTGTAAATAAAACGGTAACAACATGATTCTAATTACTGGAAAAAGGTAGTATTCATTTGATGAAACAATCGGGAAACCGGCATAGATAAGGATCTTTTGTCAACGGTCGATGCGGAAGAAAACGGGAATTTCCAAATTGTCATATCGAAAAAACAGAAGAAAAAAAAAATTACTGCCATAAGAGAAAACTTCAAACTGAAGTGAAAATTGGAAAATAAAATGGGAATAAAAATTTAGCCTGTTTTTATTTTAGTTCCATAGAAATGAGTTAAAAGTTACATCATTTTTTTATTTATTTTAAATACGCTTATTAAAAATAGTTAACTTGGATATCTTTTTTTTTAATAGCTTATTTGATGTTTTCGTAATGTATACATTTATAAATTAAACAACAACGAGTAATTTTGAATAGGAAGAGCAGTGGAACCTCCAAAACTAAAAACATAAAAACCCATTAAAAATAAAGAAAAAGAAAATTCATGTGCTGGGCTCTTCCAGCCTCAAATGAATTTCTTACGGCATCAAACTAAAGAAAAAGTGCCTAAAAAATATGTAAACACATTGAAATTTGAGACCAATGTTCATCTGACACCTCAAGACAAGCCTGTTTCACGCTTATTAGGCGATCATCAGTTGAGGGTAGTCAGAATGAACATTGCAGGTCTCATAACGGAGGTGACTTGGAAGTTGAATAGGAAGAGCAGTGGAACCTCCAAAACTAAAAACATAAAAACCCATTAAAAATAAAGAAAAAGAAAATTCATGTGCTGGGCTCTGCCAGCCTCAAATGAATTTCTTAACGGCATCAAACTAAAGAAAAAGTGCCTAAAAAATAACACATTAACACAAACTTTCTAACAAGTTTCTTATTACCATTGATTTCCTGAAACAGTAAACTATTTCAAAGTTTTGATGTCGCAAGAGTTTGCAAGAAAATATGAATCCTTTATGATTCCCTGTCCCACGGAAGAAATCCATTGGGATACGTCTATTAACAAGACCCCGATGGCTTCAAATACGGCTTCATCAGACCACACATTCCTTTTTTTTTTTTTTTTTTAATTGGAAGATATTCTACTAATTAACCTTGATGCTTTTCCAAATTGACATTTGGATATTGTTAAAATTCTTATTCAATTCATTAATGACCCATTGTTTATCATAAGGTGGCATTTTGCATTATTGTACTACATACCTTTTAAATTTATCAATTTTATTATTATTTATTTATTTATCATGATAGTCAGTCACTATAATGCTTTGATGACAATTAATATCCAAACAAATAAATTATTATGTTTTAAATATCTATTAAATAAATTTTCTATCGATACAACATGGATCCAAGATGACAGACTTTTGGGGTTTACAGACAATCTGTTCCATGGACTCAGAAAGAGAAAATATTACTTTTCAAAGTTCTATGAATTAAATCATTGCTTGCTGTGATGATCACGATGGGCACAATTCGTACAATGTCTCTTTAACTCAATAGCGAATTCAGAAGACTTCTCTAATTTTTCGTTGAATATTTTACTCGTTGGCATAAAGTATCTATTAATTTTAATAGTTTCCTCTTTTTTTTGTCTCATAATGTCGAATGCGGTCTATTGAGCTCTTTTTTTGGATTGTAAGTAATGTCCTATCGAACTATAATTTAATATTTTCATTTTCAATTAATGGGAATGACACATAAGAGTATATGGTGTGGTAATAGCTGCTGTTTTGAATTTCATGCGTAGTTCGATATGAATTATTTTTGCAGCATTTATCATGTCTTTCCAAATAATCATTCTGACCCAATGGGAGAACTGGATATAATCAATAGTCTCACAATGTCTGCCACATTTTCTACATTTTATCTTCTATTATAGGAGCATCATTAACAGGGCCGCCCAGAGACTAGTGGTGACCCCGGGGCAACATTTGGATTTGTGCCCCCCCCCCCCCTCCTCTGGGCGGCCCTGATCATTAACAAAAGTATTTGAGTAGTTTTTAATTGGAATAACTTCATCCTCAATGACCATTATAAAGTTGTTGTTTTGATTATCATCATCTTTTCATTGGATGTTAACTCGGTTAATTCTACTACCATCCACATGTTTTAGTCAAAATTAATTAGATTTAAGTTATATTTTAGGGAAAGTAAGCTTTAAGTTCATTTAGAATCAAAATTTTCACAGGTAAGCTTTCACTGTAGTTTCGTGTTTGTGTGTACAGGGTGTATCGAAACTCTCTGCGCAAATTTTAATGAGAGGTAGGGAGTATCAAGCATGCCTTTTTCGTCTATGATTGTATGTCCGCTGACGGCAACCTTCGGTGTTAAAGGGCACTATTGCCTGGCCACCAATGTCGCCCGATTTAACGTTTCTTCCTCTAGGAATTCGTGAAGAAACCTTGTCGCCGCTGTAACTGTTCGCGAAATGCCGGGAATCTTTCAAAATGTACGGCAATCAATGCTTCTATGCTGTCATCGCTGTTGCCGGCCGTAACTTTGAGAATCTTCTTTCAGTAAACACGTTGTTCACACTTGTTTCCATTCATTTAGTTTTTTTTTTTGTCTTGGTGTTCCATATCTCCCCCTTTAGCGGCTGAATAGCGCCCTCTAGCACCGAAGGTTGCCGTCAGCTGATATACATTTAAAGAGGAACAAGATTTGTCGAGATATTCCCCAATTTCCCATTAAAATTTATATAGAGAGTGTACATATGTAGTGTGTTACTTAGTTTTCTCACGCATTCGCTAGTGATAAATAGAGCTCCTCTATTTACGTTTTCTGGCGTCCAATATATATTTGCGAGCTAAAAGAGTTCCGCATTTCGATGACTTTTGGTTTCCGACAGTGCTCCGGTCCCTAACCTGAACCGATTAAGCGGGGGACGCCTCTATTAAGATGGGACAGGAACATTTGGAGCAATGGTTGTGACGGAGTTTTCTGGCCCTGTAGGTGTTCGTCGTTGCGCGAAATAGAAGGACTTAACTTTAAAAACAACATCATTGGACGATTTGTGACTCGGTTTCTGTGAATAGGTCGACACGGGAAGCGGACGATTGTGACGGCGTGAAAATAACTCCCAGTTGCACCAAAATCATTGTTCTCGTGCTTTCCATTCAGTTTATCGTGACATAGAAAACTGCGTGGAATGAGATTAAGGTCTGATTAGGCTGAGTTACTCCCTGTTCAGCTGATGTTTCGCTTGTAAAAATACCAAACGTCTTTTCCTCTACGGAATTTGTATTTATAAAAAGAAGGAAACCTTACAAACCGTCGTTGTAAAGGGAAATTTTTGGAGCAGTTTCCTTTCAATACCAAATAATAGTGACGAGTTCATATAGAAATAAACAAAACAAAATTCCATTTTTTTTTAATTTTATCGAAATCCTAAATTGCATGAATAACAGGACAATAATAAAAGTTTAAAAATATAAATTCGCAAAACATTTTCTCCATCATATAACATTTCATGAAAATGTCTCTCTATTATTTTTTTTGTTAATCTTTAATTATTTCTCAAATGACATTATTTTTTAAAAATTGTGAATTGTTGAATTTCTCAGTGAAGTCATTTTAGTACTGTCATCTCTTTTTGTAAGATTGCTAACCTAACGCTTTTAACCGAAGCATCCTATACAGCGTCTTTAAGTTTCACTCTCTTTTAACTTATTCTGCAATGCATTGGGAAAAATATGTTTTTGACTCCGACTGCACAGCCGAATCTAGGGAATTATGTACTTCAGTTACGTATGCGGGTTGGAGAAGCCATTTTTTTTCATAATTTCCTGGTTATTTTTCTTCCAGACCGGCCTTAAGTGTTTATCCGATCATCTTTCAAATGAATCGCAGATATCTTTCACTTGGCGAGCGTCACGTCATGTCATCCCTCCGACTTCGAGTTCGTCCCGTTAGGCTGATGATCACACAGCCTTCACTTCCCCTGCTCCCACCTTCGTTTGAAACGGGACTGTGATGTTTTAACTAGTTTTGTACACTTTGATACGCCATCTACCTTTACAGTGTTACAATGCAACATTTTTTGATCTTAGTTAAGACGTTATAATTGTTTGAATGATATAATTTGCTTGTTTCACGCTTTAATGTATAACTTAATGTTGTTGCAGTAACATTTTTGATGTTCCTTTTGTTTCCATTATGTTTATATATTTTTTATGCCTTATATGTTTGTTTCTTTTACATCAGATGATAAGGAATATACCCCGAAACATAACATGTTATGTATTGAAATATGAATTGCTTTTTTTATTTACGAATTATTGTGTGTTTGGTCCTATGTTTATTTAATGTTAATTTTTTGTAGTTTTTTTTACTATTTTTTGTAAAACCAAGGGATTAATCTTTCAATCATGTTCAACTTTTACTTCATTCATTAAGTATTTTGATTCTAGCTTTTGAGTGTGAAAAAAAATCTATGAACCTAAGCAATAAGAAATTTGAACAACTTGAAGCCCACTTTCGTTATAAATGTACTTTCTTCAAATTTCTTTTTTTGAAGTCGTGAAAGCAACAAACACAAAAAGCCTTTATTTTTATGTTCCAATTAGAATAGACTATCTCTGGAATATTAACAGTATAAATTTGCATTTAAAAAAAAAAATGAATTAAATTCGCATTATTTGAATTCCTTTTTATTGTCATAAACCACGCGTAATGGATTAGCTAAAAGGATTTAATATTCATAAATAAAAGAAGTTTAACGTGCCGAAATAATTCAAAATTAGGTATCAATCCACGGCACTTAGCTAAAGTTAGGATTCGCACCTTGAGTTGTCATCGGGAGGAGACTGGGACGGACCGTTTCGTCCTCATTAGGACTCCTCAGCCAGCCAAACTTCCCTGATGACAACTCAGAAAGTGCGCGAGGTGTTAGTATCCCGGTTCTCGCACCTAACCAAAAATTAAACAAGATATAAAATACAACAGTTCGAACTGTCCGTCCCAGTCTCTTCCCGATGACAACTCAAGGTGCGAATCCTAACTTTAGCTTTGTGCCGTGGATTGCTATCTATTTTGGATTTAATATTCATTGTTTAAAGGCAATGATATAGAAATAGAACAGCAACGCAGTGTATAGATTCTAATGTTTTTCTGTTGGCATTTTTGTTGCCTTTTCGTGGTAATTTCTCCTCGACCCATTTGGAACAGAAATTTGCAAATACAAAAGTGAGATCAACATCAGTCCTTTAATACCAAGTGTCAAGACGATCCTCCATCAGCTGAAAGACCCTGAGTGGTATTCCTCGTAGCTACAGTAGTGGCGCTACGAAGTTTTCTGTAGTGGGAAGGTAGTACAGGATATGACGTCACTGTAGTGGCGTAGTCTATTGCTATGAGGAACGTTTTGTAGGCGCTTCCAAGTTACCGACAAATGCGTGTTTCGGTTTAAATGTTGAATTTTCTTCTCGGCAATTACAAAATAAGCAAAATTAATAAACTTGTATTATTGTCTCCAAAAAAGCGAATTAATTACAATTTTAAAAAAAAAAGAACACCTTTATAAAAAAATAATTAAAGTTAGTTATTTTCCGTTTTAATGACGGATTTTTTTTTTTTTAAGTGTATCATTTATTTTTTCATTGCGAGAAAAACATAGAAAATTCATTTCTTATAATCTTTAAAACCAATAAATGCATATTTATAATTTTAATTAATAATTTTAATTAAGAAATTAAATTGAAATATCTTTGTCATATATGTTTTCGTTTGATTTTAGAAGAAATCGTCCGTTATTACTATGTCGCTGTTTACATGTCCGCCATTTCATTTCTGTAGTGCTACTTGTAGTACTACAGGCGCTCCACCTCGATAATAATGTAGTCACTGTAGCGGCTACTTTCGACTACAGTAGCGCACTACGGTTTATGAGGAACACGGAAGTAGTGCACTACAATCTATGAGGAACACGTTTTCGCGAGTGTAGTCCACTATGTAGCGCTACTGTAGCTACGAGGAATACCACTCTTATGTTGAACGCACATTCGCTTTCGCTTGGAAAGTAGGTTAACAAATTGAGGTAATGGAAAGTAGTCATGCTATAAAATAGCCAAAATAATAGAGATATTAGCGACCAAAATCGGTAGCTATTGCGTTTGAACCGTCCATCCGTAGGAATGGGTTATTTTCGGGGACCAACGCCCGCCCATATTGGAGATATTTGGCATTGTTTTCTTTGGATTTCCGCTATTAGCTTAAATGTTAGAAATGAACTAGTCTATCTCATTCCAGTTGTCAGCTATAGCTTGAGGAGTTCGAATCCGTAATTTTTCTTTTTTTTCTTTTTTTCCCACTTAATCTTTTTTTTTTTTTTCAATGTCCGCGTGGGTTTTTTGTTTGATTTTTTTTTTCCATTTCCTTAGGTTAATATACTTCTTTTTATTATTATTATTTTTAATTTTTTTATTATTATGGGTCGCCTTTAAATTTATCCTTTAGCACAAAATTATATTCACTTTGTTTTAAAATTTACAAAAAAAAAAAAAAAAAGGAAATAACGTAAACATTTCAGCGAAAGTTTTACTTCCGTTTCGTTTCAAAGGAATTTATTCCTAATTAAGGAAGAAAAAAAATACCTTAAAGGTTAGGGATTCATAACTGTAGCTTTGATCAGTCCTTTTAATATCAGACTAATTGAGAGGTGAACGGGTGAGGGGAACGGAAGGGGAGCAGAAATATTTTTATATTCCTCAGGTCCGTTAAGTTTTCACTCAATATTTATCAGACTCAAAATTTCCTTAAATTTATACGTCTGTGCATAATTAAGAAAAGCAGGACTGCCTTGAATACATTTCTATTATAATAATAATGTACTGTTCGTGGTAATAAAGTAGAAGAGCTTGAGAATGAGAACATTTACTATCTAATTTGAAGTAATTTAAATAGAAACTACGTCTAGTTTGAATAGGAAATGAAAAGTGTACAACTTCCAACAACTTCCGGTGATTTTTATTCGGACTGAATTTTAAATCCTGTCCGTTAAATTAATGGACGTTTCTTTGCATATTGATATTCTTTCCTATTTCGAGAAGAATCGCATTTGAAACTATTTTTCTGTCGTTTTGTTGGGATTGGAAGTTAGATGCCTTCAAAGAGAAAACGATCTTATTACAACAATTTCAACGTGCCGTTACATTGTAATAAATAATCAACTACTTCGGCACTAACTTTAAAATTATTAATCCCAATAAAATGACGTACGTTTCGAATATCGACAATTTAGGTATCTCTGTCAAATTGCTAAAATAAAAACCCCCCTATCTTAAACGTTAAAAGCGTCTTCCCTTCACGAGAGTGTAAATAAAGTCACTTTTATCATATATGATGAAGTTACTGTTCCATATTCTTTTATTTCCGTTTTGTTCTTAATAACGATTCATTCATATATTTATCACGCTGTGTTCTAGTGTTAACCATTTACGGTTATTTTGGTCCACTATCTTGTTGGTATTTTCTGTTTTCCTTGAGGTCTTTAGCAGTAGAGTTGCAATGGCGCTGTCATGCAAGGGCAACTCTACCCTTCTATCATAGTTTTAATCTTGTTACAGAACAGTAGCCGATAAGATTGTTTTTTTTAAATAAGAAAAACTGTATCTGGGAGAAAATTATTTTGAAGTAAATTAGTCTTGTCTCTCTTTCTGTGGTATTTATCATTTAGTGTTGCCCAATGGTTACTTGTCTGTTTCGTTACTTTCTTAGTCGACCGCCAGAGTTTTTTTTTTTTTTTTTTTTTTTTTTAATGAAGAATAGCTCTTTAAACTCGAAAAGATTGGCCATCCCTGAGATACGTACAAATTGTACATAAAATTTGTTGAAATAACCCTTGTATTTGTCTTCTTCTTGTATTAGATAACACTAAGCCAACAGAAAGAATGGAACATTGCAAACAGCCAGAAATGAGATTGAGGCTGAATTCGAATTAGTGTTGTAACGAGTCAGAGATTACCGCGCACACTTCAGTTTTGTGTTTGCATTTGAGTTTTGAATTAATGCTATCTGAATTCTTTAAAATAGCCACCGTATCCAGAAATGGATTCACGAGCAATTACGATGAAAGATCTTAAACTTTATTTATTAGATAAACAAAACATTTCAACGTGCTGTGAAAATTTTTAAAAACGAAGAAAAGAGCAGCACAAGAATAAACAAAACAAAAGGAAATCGCCTTTCTGATTCATTTTATGGAGAGGGAATTGGGAACAGCTGTTTCGTGCTTCTGCTTCTGTGGTTTGGGCTGATGAGTGCGCAGAAGCACGAAACAGCTGCTCCCAATTCCGTCCCCATAAAATGAATCAGAAAGGCGATTTCCTTTTGTTTTGTTTATTCTTGTGCTGCTCTTTTCTTCGCTTTTAAAAACTTTATTTATTCTGAATAGAAATGATCATTTGCTTAATCAAATATATATTTCAGATTGTCTGTTCGCTAGTGCGCAACCCATTTCAGAACTAGGAAAGATGCAACTTTTGTGATACTTAGCTTTTACAATGTCTTGATAAACAATGCCCCTAATAGAAAAAGCGGAATTTCGTTTTTCTGTACAACTTGTCGCGGACTTGCCTAGATTGCACCCGGAAAGATTTCCTCCGCTTCGTTAAAAACAAAATCAATAGAAATAAGCGAGCCAAATTTGAAACCATGAGCCTTCAGAGTTTCATCCTAAAAACGTAGTAATAGATTATTTAATAAATAAATAAGTAACTAACACTTCATGAGAAAAATAGGAAGACGTTAATCAAAATGGATCGCATTTATTACTAATGTATTTCACGGAGTAAAATAGCTTATTTGGTAAGTTTCGACGGAGCGACGAAGTCTCAACACATTTTTTCCTCGGGTTTCATTAGGTTTTTTGACGTCTCTTTTTGACGTCTCAAAAATGATTAGGAAAATGTCGATCCAATTTTCACTTGGAAACGGCTCTTAACGAGAAAATTGACATGACCGGAAGTGTACTCGCGCACATGCGTAACGAAACATTTGATACATCCACCTATAAATAGTATTTAAACAAGGTAGGGAAAGCGATTAGTAAACCAATCACAATGCTTCGCAACGTCTTCTGATAAGAAAATAGCTTTGATATTGCTTTAATTTCCTTGTTATTGTTGTAGAGCTGCATTATAAATGTGATTGTTGGGAATGCAAAAGATGCAATTGTTGTGCTTAATGATAATTTAATGAGATTTTAATGATACTTGTCTACGGGACAGTCAAAACGGGAACGTTAGTTTGCTGATATTACCAGAAGACTATAAATAAAATAAAACAAAGTATATTTAAAACTCTTCCTTTAAGGAGTAATATCTATGAAAAATCGACCAGATCTATTAAGAAAACTAAATTACAGAATTTCGTTTTCTTAATTTGATTGCATTAGTTTACATCATCAAAAGATATCATTTTCTCCAATATTTTCTTTAAAGCATATTATCTCTGAAACACCAAACGACTTTTGAATACTTCCCGATTATTTGGCCCTTTATTTTCTCTTACTGATCTTTTATTATAACATACTTATTTATTATCCGCACGCCCAAAGATGAACCTCCCAGAATACAACGCATATTATAGATTTTCCTTTCCTGGCCTGTCGGTCACAATAAAATGTTAGAGAAAATGGCGGTCGTTGATTCACATTCAACATTTCGACGAGAAAAAAGGTCTCAAAAATAAAGTAGGGAAATTATTCTTAACGTTGCTCGTCGATTTCAAAAAGATGTATGTGAGATTTTTGATATTTCCTATTTTTGATAATTGAGATTGATATTTTCTGCCGAGCTAATGGCATTGATCCTGGAGAAATTAGTCAATGATAATGTGTTTGCGGGTCCAACTTTCGCCGCGACGATAATAATTCCCATTTGTTATATATCAAGTTAAGGACTTCTGTTTATTTTTGTTTTCCGTTTTGGGATGAATCGATAGTTTGTGTCTGACGACAATTGCCATCAAGAGACCAATTGGAGTTCACTTGGAGGCCTTCAACTTTTTATTACAAAACAATTTGTTGCTATCACAACGGAAGCTTGTCCATCCTGAAGAGTTTTGGCTGAAAAATCCATTTCACGGTTAGACTTAACATTAAAAAAAAAAAAGTCAGTCAAATTGTACTCAGATTAATTCGAATGATGAATTCTTCAGTAATAAAAACAAAACATATAAAGATCCTAAAATTGTGAAACTATTGAGATCTGGTTTGCCTTTTGAGACCTGATCGCTTAACGTCATAGTTATAAAAATTGGATAGTTGACTTGGAGAGTGAAATTGAATTTGATTTGATTGTCGACTGCCAGAGGCTGCTATCCGATGTTGAGAAAGAAAAGGCTGTAAAGACATGGCATTGAAATAAGTGCGGTAATTATGTAAAAAAAAAAAAAAATCTGCTTTTGTTCAGAAAATGGCGTTCAAAAGATTGGATGAGCAATCGATTACCCAATATTCCTGCATCTTTCTTGACGCGAAGAACAGAATTAGGAAGTTTGTTGGATTGTAGCTGCTATTATTTTTAGTTTTCTAAGGGCTTTGTGCACCGAGCTTACGTTAACTTTGAGGGTTGTCAAATCTCTTAATCATCAAATGATGAGCCTTTAATCTTAATCAGTCTTCAATAAAAATGTGTGTGCACCAAACGCATTTTGACAAAACTTCAATGATGATTCCTTGATAGCGTACCGTATTTCTAAAAATGACTGTGATTGGTTAATAACATTTAACGTCATTTCCGGATGTCTGTTCGTAGGCGCAGTACGGGTTTCAAAATGGCAGCCTTTATGGAGAACAAAGAAACTCGTGGACAGAATTTTTTTTCTTGAACCTTCACAGGAATTAATCGTATTTAACATAATTTTCAGAATTTTTTTAATACGAAAAAATTAATTCTAATTCATCGTCAAAATCAGAGTAGTCGGTTACATTCGGAGTCGACGTCGGCCATATTGAGAAAGGTGAATGGCGCGGTGGCTGATGAAAGTTGACGGACGAAATTCGAGCTGCTAACATTTGACGGCTCATTAGGTGCTAAACCCTAATTAATATTGGTGCACAGAAACTGTCGGTTCAGGGGAGATTTGACAATCCTCAAAGTTAACGAAAGCTTGGTGCCCTGTGTGTTCTTAGTGAAATGATAGAACGATAATAATAATGTAAAAGTATTAACTCCGAGTTTTATCATCTGAAAAAAAACAAAAAAACAAATGAGTGAGAGAGGAAAAAAAAAATAATATAGATCTTTTTTGTGTTATCTAACGACAGCTTCTTTTAATTACTCTGTAAAATTAAGTATTCAATAAATTTGTTTTTAGCCTAGTTTTCAGTAGCAATATGATGCTCATCAGATAAATCAGTCTGCATGTGTGTTTGTGCGTTCATAATTTTGAACTGATAGACGGATCTTCTTGTAACGTGGTATGCTTATTATATGATCACTGCTCGTGGTTCGATCCTATTAAAACATAAGTAATTTTTAGTAAATGAGATTTTTTTTTATTATTATTTCTTTCAGAAAATTTGAAATTTATAGTGTTTAGTAGGTATCGTAATTGGGATATAAATGTACGCTTTCTGTTTTTCTACTGTCACTACTTTAAAAAGGAAAATAAAAATAAATTTAAGAAATGGCATTATAAGGAAAGTAGATTAAGTTCTTTCAAACTTTCTTTTGTAATCTCTTACTTACTTAGGGATTTTTACATTGCATAATAAGATTTCATTTATTTCAATAAGAAATTTTATAATGCAAAATTCATAAATAAATAATAGACTAAAGCGCTTTTCCATTGGAACTGGCGCTTTCCTTCATCTGAAGGTCCCTTATGTTAATAACTTCCAATTTACTCGGACGAACTGATGCAGTTAACTGTAGTTTATACTGTCTATACAGGGTATTTCGGAAATGATAGACAAAGCGAGGAAATATGGGTTTCGAATCCGAAGGTCGTTTTCAGCGAAAATGTTATATGACATTTTGTTGCAGTTTTAGAGTTAGGAAATGAATGCTTTGGGAATGGTCCCTAATCAAAGAAAGCTCCGTTCACATTAGGAAGTATAAGTAAATAAGGTAGAGGTTTATTACAAAAAAGCAATCCGGATAACAAATGTCACGACTGAAACAGGTATGATAATGAAAGAAAATGCCTTATTTACTTATACTTCCTAACGTGAACTGAGCTTTCTTTGATTAGGGACCATTCCCAAAGCATTCATTTCCTAACGGCCCGGCCCGTACAACAAAATATCATAAAATATTTTCGATTCAAAATGACCTTTGGAACCCGTATCTCTTCGCTTTGTCTACCATTTCCGAAACACACTGTATATGCTGTTTGAAAATGTATTTGCTTGATTATTTTCAAAATGATGATAAACATTTTGTTAATATGAATTATGTTATTATAATTATTGTTATAGTTATTAAAAAAATGTTCCTGAAGTTGTGCGGGTCAAGGTCCACAGCACATGTAGCTAATTATTATTATTATTGTTGTTGTTGTTGTTGTTGCATTTTATTAAAAGCATTTTAAACATTTTTTTTTTTTTTTCTTTTTTGTTCACTGTAAATGTCTTTTCAGAAACAATCGATAATAGATTCTGCTAAGTTCATTTTCAAATTAAGCATTAAAAAAAAAAGAAAATCCTTTTATACCGTTTAAATTTCGAGTATTTTCGTATCTTTCCAATTAAAGTTGGGTTCGATCGATTCGAGGAACTTTCTTGTGTGTAATGGTTCTGCTACATCGTAATAATGTTGTCAACACAAGGACAGATTGTGGTTTCGAGGCTAAAACACTTTCACATTTGTGGTTTTACGAGCATTGTTGTTTTTTTTTCCCCGCTACTCCATTTTCTTTAAAACCTTTGAGCTATTCTATTTTCTGAGCATCTTTTTTAAGTATTCTGTTTTATATATATAGGCCTATATATGGTCACGATATAGAAATTAGCCATGTTTTATTTAAATGATTTCAGTAATATGAATCGTAGGGGGACATTATTTACAAAATCGAAGAATCAACAAAATTAGACTTGAAAGTTACAATTGAAATGGTGGTTCATTGAACAATACATAATTGTTATATTTTTCTTTACTGTATTTTGTGTGTGTGTGTGTGTCCCCTTTGTTTGGCGTCACCCCAACTTTTTTTGTGTGTTTTTAATGAGCCCATACAAAGTGTTTTAAGTAGTTCTGTACATCCGTCCATCGCCATCTCTACAGTCAAATCTATAAGTCGTTTAGACAGGAGTGATACCATATTTGGCATTGTTATGACTTGGTTGGTGGAAAAAAAAAAAAAAGGTCTTCCGATTTGTGGTCGCTTCTGGTTTGACTGTGGCCAAACTGAAATATTTCACCACTTCTACAGCCCACACTACAAGTCGTACAAACGTGATTGATGCTTTATTGGAACCATTATAGTTGTAGAGGTGGGGGAAAATACGAGTTCGGTCTGCGATCACTTCCTGTTCACAGAACGTTGCCGAAAACGAAACATGTACGGGATTACAATGTATTACTTTACACTATGAAACCTGTTTGTTTGTTTTTTTATCCTTATTAGCTTAGCTTCGTGTAAATGAGTTTGTTTATGTGCTCTTTTGTTGGTTTGTTTCCTTTAATTATTTTCGAGTCACTGAATAGATATTTCTGAGTCTCGACGCACATTTTTACGAATAATAGACCCTACAACTTTTAGATTTGAAAATTTATCCGTGTGGATTTCCGTAGAGAAATTTGCGCGTAAAAATAACAGAAATTTCTACAGAAAAAACAGTAGAATCGATACAATTTAAGCCTCACTGACGGAAAAAGTGAATTTGTAATTGCTGTCCAACATTTCATCCATTTTGTTTGCGCATGCTATGATTTAATATAATTTAATTGAACTTAAACGATTCAACAAAAGTATTTGTGAAGTTAATCAATGTGCAGCAAATGGAAAATTTGAAGATAGTATCTACGAAAGGTTTTCGTTTCTAATTTTGTTTGCGACTTTAAGTATAAATAAAAAAACAACATTGTAAGTCTTAGTTTTTTGAGGGGAGAATTTATTACCTGATAAGACTTCCTCACTGTTATCAGACTTATTTCGAAATTCTAGTTTTTGTAACTGCTTTTTAAATAAATTTGTATTTTTTTTTCTAATTTCTTTAAATAATTAGATAGAGAATTTGCTAAATTTCTCACAATAAATGGTAATATAATGTCACACAGTCCGGTTCGTATTGATAGTATTCTTCAATAAAAGCAACTCTGGTTTTACGAACGAGTTCACTTCCAAGATGCCGTTTGTTTTGTGTATCTTGCATTTCTGAGCTTCTATAATAGATGTTGTACATTTTTTTTCAGCTATTTTTGAACATTGAAATCATGCACTAAACATCGACTGGATTATATCAGGGCTTCTCAAGGTATTTTGCGCACCTTGGCAATCTGGTGAAATGTAATGACAACCTTCTCAGAATAATATTTTTAAATGCATAAAATAAAATGCGTAGGATTACGAAGAAATGATCCAAATAAATCAGCCGATGTCAGTTTTTCACCGAATAACCCTAGAGCTCGCCAGAACCAATGTGGAGCCCGCAATAGTTAAAACAAACAAAAAAAAAAACTCGCCGAAAGGACAAATGGCGAGAAAATTCATGTGCGCCCTACACGCGGCCGCTATGAATTTTTTTTAGCGCATAAAAATCAGAAAGTGCAGGTAAACATTAACAAAATTAACATTGGTTCCGACGATTTCTCATATAGCCCGTGTACCGAGACCTGGTTGTGTACTGATGGCTGCTCCTAGCTGATGATCGCCATGAAAAGCTGTACTAGGATGTCATTTTGTATACAACTTGGTCTCATTAAGGTCTCACCCTTAATATTAACCTAATAGCTGTTGGATCGCCGCCCTCGGTAAAGGTTGCTTTACCAAGTCACGTGAACCGGCCGCCGTAACGGAGAGTGCCTTACTTACTGCCTTGATTAGGCCCTGAAAATCAAGATGTAATTTACGAACCCCAGGTTAAGAAACCTTCGTCTCTACAATACGTTTTATTGTAATGCTTGTATGGCGTATCGTATACGATATGTAACATACAATAAAAGAATAAAATAATAAGAGTTCTTATTTGTTAAGTTTTAATTAAAATCATAAAGAGTTACAAAACAGAAACAAAGAAAATGAGTACTAACATATGGAACTATATTATGTATTCAACTTTTACTTGTCAATATCTTTACCAGAATCATATTCTCCACGTAAGTGACATTAAGTGCAGATGAAGTAGATGTAACGGTGTCTTGATATTGAAGATACAACTGGTGTTTTCCACTTTTTTTAAAAATATATTTTTAAAGATTGCACAGTTATTTTTTTTTTTCCTCCAGAAATCTCACTGTAGCACCTATTTTTATAGGCAACTCTTTTTATCTGTTGGCGACTTTTAAAGCAATTTTTTTAGCAACTATGACGTTCGTTATGTTCGTAAACCTAGCGTTGCCGGTATTGAGTAACTTAAGAAATGTTGGAACTTTTGAACTTCCATTTAAAAGTGCGCACTGTGAGGCTTATTGATTTATATCATCTCAGGTGGACTCCCGTTATGTCCCCCTACGCCTTATTTTGATCGATTTCGAAGAAAATCGAATAACAAAATAAGAGGACCAATACTGGATCCTAGTGGTATTCCTTAAATATTTTATGGCGGGAATCGTAGATTGTTCTTTTCTGAACTGAAGAAACCCGTCCTTCAAAATATAGACTAAAATTCATATTGGAAATTGAATTTTTTTGTTTTGGTGAAAGTCTTCAAGAATATTTAAAAAAAAAAAAAAAGTATTCACTTCTCCAACATTTTGAAATCATTTGTTTATAAAGTGTAACGTTCTTGATTGAGAGTTTCGATTGTAATAAACGAGAAGCGATAAGACTATAATTGTTTTGTGTTGTATTGCATAACAAAACACGGTCTTGTACGAAAGGTCCGATTGCCTCATTCGTCTGACGTCAAATTTGAAGGGTACAATGTAAAACCTGGACCTAACACAAGAACACAAAAAAAAAAAAAAAAAAAAAAAAATAATTAACTAACATTTACTTTGTGTATTTTTAACGCTAAGAATCGACAGATTTAGTTTAGATTGTCTCCTAAATTCAATAGTAACATTTAAGTATAGTATTATTGCAACTGTCAACGCTTAATTCCGTTAAATGGAAATGTTAGTATGGCTGGGTTTTTTTTTTTTGTTTTATGTTAGGTTTTAGATTTTTACCCTTCAAGTTGGGATGTCACAGGAGCCTGTGTACAGATGACTGTGCCAATAACTGAGATGATATTACATATCCTTTCATCTCCTTTTAGTATTCTAAAATTTCCGCTCATGTGATTGGAGAGAAAACTTCAATGTTCCTTAGTGTAATAGAAAGAAATTAAAAAAAAAAAGTGGACTTCAATGAAACATTTTGCTTTATATCAACGTAATAGCTTCGTGTTAATCTAGAATTATTTGATTAAGATTTATTTTGCTTGTGGTTTCTTGAACTAGCTCAAAGATGTCGCTGCTTTGCTGCTATTTTTGTAAAAATGACAGTACTTTTCGATAGTAATTATCTCAAACGTCTTTCACATAAAAGCGTGTCATTCGTGACACCGTAACGTGCCCGATCGACGAAAAACATTTTAGACGACAGCGAAATATCTGTCCGTTGTTCGTTCTATGACCGATTAGGATATTAAACATCGTCGTAACCGTGATTAAATAAAATGGTTGCCCTGCGATGTCTTAAGCCCCGCGAACACCATCCAACTTTGCACCAACTTTAGTCGGCCGACTTCGAGTCCGCCAACTTTTTGTCAGCCCCGCACACCATCCAACTCGCAAATGAGTCGGCCGTGATAGAAGGAATCCCAAAATGCAATGCGTTTCGCCCAGCAGCTGTGGAAAATCCGAAAAAAATCGAGGTTTTGAAACCTCTCTGATAAATTCTGCCGCATACAATTACTGCATTTCACTATAAACTTTATTTATGCATGAAAGAAACTCGCAATACGCTTATATTCCTTGTGTACCCGCTTGTCTTTGACTCGAATTGGCGAACACCGTTTTAGACGCCATTTCTTCCATGGGCGTGACGTCACGACTGACGTGTTCCAACGCTGCCCTGTGATTGGGTAATTCCGATCGACTTCCCACCAACTTTCCGAGTTGCCCGTGGACAACCAGTTCGAGTCGGCGGACTAAAGTTGGTGGCAAGTTGCTAAAAAACTGGCTCAAGACTGTCTCTACCAACTCGTGACGTCAAAATCGGCCGACTAAGTTGGTGAAAAGTTGGATGGTGTTCGCGGGGCTTTACGATGGATAAAATTTTAAGAACCACTCCCAGAATCCTTCGCAAAAACATAGATACATCGGTCGCAGTAAAACACCAAATGTTGTTCAATTGCCAACTGAAGCATTGAAGTAACGTTTTCAAATAGAACAATTGTCTATCAAAGAATAATTTTGTTAGGCCTACAAAAACATTTTTGTAACGACTTTTAATTTACTGGAAGTGGAGAGAAGATTCAGTATCGCCATGTTTAGTATATGAAACGACCGCTCAAAATCGAACACATAATTAACAATAAAATATATGTACTGTTTCTAATGCGTTGTTGAAATGCTTTCAGTGAATTTAAATTTTTGGGAAACCAATCAAGTTTCCAACTCCAAAATGAAGAGGAGTTTGACTTGTTCGTTCGATTTTGAAATGTTTGCCTTAGTTGAAGTAATTGCAATTTCCGTTTCCGATACTGAACCCGACTTAAAAACGATTTGTGTTTCGCATGTCGTAAGAAAGAGCTTCCAAAATGCTGTCAAAATTTAATCCGCCGAGGAATTTCTCGTGGTACATTTCTGTTGTACGAATATCATGTGAAGAACGCGTTACTATCCACTTTGAACATCTTTCGTCTTTATTGGATTGTACGTGCATTACGCAGAAATAACTAGGCTTATTTCCTTAAAATGGGATTGAAAAATTTGACTGATTTTCTTAAACCTGAAGCAACCTCTCGGGTTCATTGCCTCTCAGATCCACAACAGTTACATTCTCCATTGCTGTCGATTTTTTTTTACTTTCTCGTAAATTACAAAACCTTTCTGCTGTTATTTTATATTTCCGACAATAAACTACAATATAGAAATCCGCGAATCCTACCAACTCACGAATTGTCTCGCATTACAGCAGCGTTTACTTAGTACAGGAAAGAATGACCGCGCGACGTTGGCCCCTCACCTCTGAATACCGGGGTTCTGTTCTCGTGTGGGTTTCGTGGGTGATGAACGATCCGCACAGGTTTTCTAGGAGTTCTCCCATTTCTCCTGCACTACTTCACAATTCTTTCCCCATCATTTTCCGTGGGTATAGTACACAGACCTAAGATCATCTTGGCTTGGTGCTTGCTTCTCTGCCCCCCACATTCACCACAACCTATAGATAAATCCCTATTGGAAAGGAAAAAAAAAAAAGTTAATTTTTCATGTTTTGTAACTAAAACCTCGTTACTTCCATATTACAGTTATAGTAACTTCTACGCTATACTATGTTTGAATCTGAAGTAGATAGCTCTGTGTATAGTACCTCATCACAAGAACTCTGTCGCTATACAAACCAATGACATCTAATAGTTTTCTAATAAATAACCTTGTGATTTATGAGAGTTTCTCTTACTTGCCTTGAACCTAAATGAGTTGAGGGTAGCACATTTGTTCTCAGTCGATGAAGTACAGATTGAACCCCCAGTTTTTCCCAATTACCACTATTTTCCTAATCCAGTCAATGGCCAACAAAAAAACGGAAATGACGTGGACCGGATGTCAGATTTTTCCCCAAACCTCCAAGCAAGGGGACGGGAACGAAGTACGACTAGAGCTCCGATTCCCAATTTGGGCTGTGGAGGGCATTAAGACATTTATAAGAAAGAGAACTCTAATAGTTCCTCCGTAGGGAGTTCCGAAAAATTAGATAAATAAAGCTTTGTGACTAAAAAGCACGTTTCATTAGGTCATATGATTATAGTCAGGGGTATGCGAGTACAAAGGGGTATTCAGGGGTATTCTTCACGTCTGCTTCACTGTGATATGCAATTAGACTTCCTTCAATTTCAAAACTGTAGTCCGATACCAAAAACTTTGGGAACCACTGCATTAGAACGACATATCTGCCGATGCGATGGTAGTAAGAGATTTGTGATGTTTTTTCATAGTTTTGAGTGTTCGTAAGTTCAGTATTCAAACAAAATGAAGCTTTCTTCCCAGTTCGGTATATCGTCATTGGCTTCACTTTTTGCCACTTATGTTTACTTTTGTGAAGGATCTGCTAATCACGATGCATTAAATTGCAGATATTTGCAGCTCTGACAGTGGTCTCCTCTTAATTTATATTTATAGTAGAATCTTAGTAATATCGTTTGCTCCGATAGGATTTGTACAGAAGCTATCGACGAGTTATTGGAGGGAAGCACTGATTCCGTAATGTTCGTCAGTCGACGTTTAGACAGGAAGGCAATGGAAAACCACTTCTGTATATGTTTCAAGAAATATGGCAAATTACTTTTCTTTACAAAAAAATGTAGTATTTCAAGATTTTTTTTTTTTTTTCGTAATATCGCTATCTAATTTTCATTAATTAATGAAAAGTAAGTGAAAATGGTCGATTATCCTTCCTTAACACATTTAGTCATTTCCTGTGCCATTAACTGTATTGGGCAGAGTATCGTACAATCAATAGTAATCCAAAGACCAAAGTTTCATACGATTAAAATTAATTCGATTTATAGAATTTGAGTAAATAAGGATTACGTTGGAGAGAGAAAATCGCCAACCGGACAATAAATATGTCTTTGCACATTGAGCCAACATCAACGGGAATTCTGTACAGCTGTTTCATCCTTATTAGGAATCATCAGCAGAATATACCCTTGGTGTTTGGCTCAGATGCGCGAAAGCTTTACCTAAAAGCATTCTCGATCCCGGGAATG
>JAFIDM010057089.1:0-19481 GCA_023159025.1 Thereuonema tuberculata | reverse complement strand
GTCGTTATTTAATAAATTAAGTTATTCAGTTTATAAGCAGGTGCGTCGGCTTAAGTTTGGTGAATATGATCAACGCACGTAAAATTGCAACTGTAATCTCAAGTTTCGTACTTTTACACCTATTTCTTAGAGTTACATCACAAAAAGAAAAAAAGTTGCATCATAAAAATCAGAATATTCTTGGCTCCTATCGTTTTTGAACCAGGGAATGACTCTTCGTGAAATACGATAACAAGTGGCGATCAATCTTTTCGTGTGGAAGAAACTTGCGCCCGAGAGTGACAACAAAACAACACTTCACAAGCGACTTCTCAATGTAAACAAAGGGTCTTTATTGACGTTTACGGCGCATTAAATATTGTAATATTTCATTTGCGCTTTGTTTGAATTGATTAACTTAATTTGATTTAGGTGACATTACGGACTTAAAATGCGAAGTAAAGAATGAATTGTATTTACTGCAATTTGACCGATCACTTACCGTTGCACTTGGGTATTTTTCTTCTCTGTTTGTCTCTTTGTATGCGCATCGATTTACAACGGCTTGACGGATTTCCATAGAATTCGGTACTTGGCTTATAATGAGTCCAACTGAAAACATAAGTCCTTTTATTTTGGCTTCAGCCCCTCCCGTACTTAAAAAATGACACTCGCTAAAATGGCATGGCTGATTTCTTTACAATTTAATACGTTGAGTACAACTTAGAAATATCAACATTATTATTTTGGTCTTGAAAACTCCCGAGTCCTGAAAACGGTCCCATCGGCGCTGAGTCGACATTATGCAATGAATCGCTGAGTGTATACCTAGTGTATTGAAACTTTTCCAGAAGTTTCATGACTTTAAACGCTGAAAAATGTATTAAAGGGAAAGTAACCTTTAAGTTCTCTCTGGGACTTCTTGTTGAATTGCTAATAATTGACATGACTATTTCGAAATTGAGGGAAACTGAATTCTGAAATGACATTTGTTTTATCCTAACAAGGCGACATTCAGAACAGAATTCTGAGGAAATTTTGTAGACTGATGAGCCGTCAAGCTTAGTCTTCAAATATACAACTTGGTTTGCACCAAACAACATTTTAACGAAACTTGACACTGATGAGTCATTGATAGCGTATCGTGTTTCTGAAAAATGACTGTGATTGGTTAATAACATTTAACGTCATTTCCGGATGTCTGTTCGTAGGCGCAGTACGGGTTTCAAAATGGCAGCCTTCATGGAGAAGGAAAAGAAACACGTGGACAGAATTTCTATCTTAAGACACGAAATGTCCATACAAGATCCAGGAATTTGTCGTGTTTAACGTTATTTTTAGAACATTTAATATGAAAAAATATATCTAATTCATCGTCAAAAAATCACATGGAGTCGTTTTCAATCGGAACCGACGCCAGCCATCTCTAAATATCTTCAAATTGAACTGCGCGGGGGCTGATGGGAGTTGACGAACGATTTGACGGTTGGAAAATGGGTTATCTAAAATTTGACGACTCATCAGCGATATAACGACTTTTAAGCCTAACGGATGTTGGTGAACAGAAACTGTCGGTTGTGGGGAAATGTTGATTACGGATGTACTCTCTAGTAATAGAGAGTTTTTGCCGTAACGTGATTCATATACGGTAAACGCAAATGTCACGTGAACGAATACGGTAACCACAATAGCGGGCTCTGTCCTGAAGAGAGTTTTTGCATTAACATGGAAATTTACACTTCTCAATTGTCATCATGCCTACTGTTTATTTACGAAAAAAATAGCATTGATTTATAGAAAAATCATTTAGTCAATGCATCGAATAGATGAAAGAATGTTTTTAATTAATTAAAATAGGAAATATTCTTGTTTCTTTAATCGTTTTGTCTTTCTTTGTTATAAGTTTCGAGAAATAATTCAGTCTCGTTAAATCTCGATCAACGACGATATGTTTTCAAGATTCCGGTCGCTCACCGATTCAAATTTTCAAGCCGAAGTTCTGTAATGATGTCGATTACTAATGTAACGTTTTCTGAAAGCATCCACGAAAACATAAAGAAAAGATGCCCTCCGATCGTGAAAATCATTTTTGTAATCGGTAATTTCGAATAAATAGATACAAATCGATTGGACTTCAAGTTCTACAATTCGTCACCAGGAGTGCTAGTGTCGGAACTCATGTTTATCGAAACTCATGTTTCATACCGTAAAGCGATACGCTATTCCAGCAAAGTTAACGTGTCACGTTAACGGTATTTCCTCTACGGTAAAGTGACGCTTGCGCAGAATCCCAGTCATGCGACTTTAACGTTACCGTATAGAATAGCGGAGCTGGGCAAAAACTCTATTTTCTCGCGGCACACCAAAGACATCCTAACGGCATAGTGCTGCAACACACTAGTTGAGATAGAAATCTGTTGTTTCGAAGGGACTTTTAGTCGCTTCCTTGTGCTAATATCGTCAATATGTAATTCCCAATCTAAAAGTTTGATCGTCCCTATTTTTAAGAAGGAGTTTCAAGAAGATTCACCGAACAGTTGAGAAGTTATTAGGTCCACACTCACAAAGAGAAGCAAAGTCCAAGTTGTCTCAGGAACTCCTTGTTAGTTTTTAAAAGCGGTCGTTTTCTCTTTGAAGGAATCTAACTTCCAATCCCAACAAAAAACATTCTTCTCGAAGCAGAAAAATGCGAACAAAAAAAAAAAAAAAAAGCAATAAAAATAAGCAAAGAAACGTCCATTAAATTTAACTGACAGGATTCGAAATTCAGTCCGAATAAAAATCACCGGAAGTTATTGGAAGTTGTACACTTTTCATTTCCTATTCAAACTAGCCGTAGTTTCTATTTAAATTACTTCATATTACATAGTTAATGTTCTCATTCTCAAGCTCTTCCACTTTATTACCAAGAACAGTTCATTATTGTAATAGAAATGTATTCAAGGCAGTCCTGCTTTTCTTAATTAAACGTATGCGTACAAATTTAAGAATGTTTTGAGTCTGATAAAAATTGAGTGAGAACTCAACGGACCTAAGGAAAACCGAAATATTTCTGGTGCCGTTCCGTTCCCCTCACCCGTTCACCTCCTGTTAGTCTGATAAAGGACTGGTCAAAGCTACAGTTATGAATCCCTGACCTTTAAGGTATTTTTTTTTCTTTAATTATGAATAAATTCCTTTGAAACGAAACGAAAGTAAAACTTTCGCTATGGGTTTGTTTTTCTTTTTTTTCCTTAATATTTATATATTGAGTGATTAAGGAAAATTAGGTAATTTATAAATTGGTATAGATAACATATAACACAGATTTATATATATAGAGGTGTGTAACTTATTCGCTTAACCTTGATACGCGTAATGGGTCTAATTTTTGAAGGAAATATGAATAATTGATCTACTTATATTTCGCATACATAAAAGCTGAACTAAACAACAATCAAAGAAATGAGTTGTTTTTAATACATTCGCTATGTGCATTTTGAAGTACTTTTTAACTTACAAAATGCCTATTGTTTCATTGATCAGTTTTGGGTAGACACGAATAAAAATAAATAAACATATAACAATTACAATATAAGCTTTGAACAGAATTTGGAACAGTTGTTTCGACCTTATTGGGACTCTTTGTTTCCTGTAATAGAATCGTAAACCCAGCTGATGGAGTCATAATAAGAGTTTATTATGTTTTCCGAGATTCCTGTTGATTACAATTCGTGGCATTGTTGTGAAGTGTGTGTATGTGTTTTGTTTTTTTTATTCACCATATTATTCTTACGTGCCTTTATTGGCTACACATCAAACCCCATTGTATTTAAGTATTACCGATGTTCATTGTAATAATAATGATAATTGAAGAAAAAAATGTGAAATTATTAGATTTAAATCAAAATTGTTTGCATTTCAAATTTCACCCTTTCCATTGCAGCGTAGCATTAAACATCATTGTAGAGTTACCTGATCACGTTCATCCCAATCGCCGCTTTCTCTGGTGGCGGCGTCAGACATGTCGTTTTCACTGACATTCGTTTCGCACGTGTCGCCACAGTGCGGTCACATGGCGCTGCGCACAATTCTGTTTATGTTCCAATTCAGTTGGAGCAAATGTTTCAATTATGCGATGAAATTTTTAAAAGCCAAATTTTGGAACTGCAAGAGCCAAAGTGCGATGGTGACGTTTAAATTCGTTGAAATATTGTAGCTCCACTAGGTTGTTTATTGAACTTAAAATATTCATTGGCAGATTCTACTCGTTGCATCGGATTCATCTTTTGCTTATTTCAGCGAAATCTCTGGACAAATCAAAACTTCAGTCGAATTGGAATCTCATTCTGGAAGGCGGTGTAAACAAAACGGGAGGAGGGATAACGGTAATTAACATCGTAATTAAGAGGAAAGGTAATAACGAAGTTTAACTTGACATTGCTAAGGGTGCACTTAAGGTGTGAATTCCGCTACATGAGCTTTCAAAAGACTAATCGCGCGATCATTCCCGAAATTAGTTGATAATTTCTCTAGAAAGATTGACTCCATCCCTCGCACACTTCTTTCCCCCGCTCCCCGTTAATCCTCCTTGCGCGACCCACTCCGAAAATAATAACAATAATAGCGCCGCAGAAGGAGCCGTAAAAAGATGCTAATGGTCGGCGGTGCAGTGTTTGGGAGATGCCTTCATCCCACGCTCGTATCTTCGCGCCATTATCGATTTCTCCACCTTAAAAGCTGAGCTCCCGTGACTTCCCATTCTCAGCTATTTCTTTTTTTTTTTAGTACGTGTGTGTGCGCGCGCTCTCTAATCCACCCTCACTTCCTCCTAGTGTTGTCTATTTTTAGAATGCTGGCAGAGGAAAATAGCTACATCGATGAAAGAGAAAATTATGTAAAAAAATTGAGTTAACCGTTGGGCGATTTTATTCAAAAATGTATTTGTTTGTTATTTATTTTAGGTTAATTATTAATTTATTTCTTTATTTTTTTTTAGATTGTCGAGAATATTTTAAATTATTTACATCAATAGTTCCCAAAGTTTTCATTTCAGCGAGACGTTGGGTCACTGGCTTCACTCATCTTCTCTCTGATTTTATTTAAAAAAATAATAATTAACAAAATAAAATTTTTTCGTGAAGATAGAGGTTTTGTTTTTGCCGATTTTGAATTATTAATTTTCAATACAAATTTCATTGCTAGAAGAAGACTTCTGACTTAGCACATCTACAAATGTGTAGTACATCAATCAAATGTATTTGGTTGAATCAAAGAATTGCCCCTAGATGTCGTTGCTTACATAATTATTACTTATTTTATCGACTTATAATTTAGAGTTAGAGCTGAAGTAAATTTGAAATGAAATAAATAAATAAATACATGAAACTCTGGATTTGAAAATTTATTTATTTGTTTTTCTTTTGAAACTTAGGCGAACAACAGCCAACAATTCAGCACACATTAATTATTATTGAATAATTTGCGTGTGTTGAAATGGATTAACCAAGACAGAAAAGGCCAGACACACAAATATTAATTCATTTAAATTAATGATGATCGTAATTACAGACGTTTCGATTTGCTACATTATACAAATCTTTCTCAATGTGACCATTAATATTCGCAAGAAAAATTTGTGTTTTTATCATTAATTTAAATGAATTAATATTTGTGTGTCTGGCCTTTTCTGTCTTGATTAATTATTATTAACAGCCAAACAATTATCGTATGGTTGCTTCGGACTTACTTGTCTCTTATTTGTATAATTTGAGGAATACTTGATTCTTCAGTCGTAATTTCTAAATACATTGCTTCATAATCACATGTCGTTTTGAGATGAAGGAACAATGTTTTGTTGATGTTCGATTTGAATAACATTAGCGAATAATATTTTAGAAGGCATTAAATTAAAAGAATTACATTTTGAATATTAATAGACCGGCCGTTATTTTGATTAGAGACATGCTTCAGCAACCTCTAGCTATTTATTATTAGTAATAGTACTACTACTATTACTACTTTAAAGTTTCCGAATAACTACAAAAACCTTTTTGTTTATTTTTGATATTTGAAAATTGCTTGAACCGACTCATAGGCATTGAAGACTTTCTGTTAACGACTAAATTAGTTTGTAAATTCGTAAGTTCATGTAAAAGGCTGATTCGTTTGGAAGAACAAATTACATTAAACCACATGAGATTGTTCGGAGAACTTGCAGTACTTCTTATCGCAAGAATTTTCCTCTTAAAGTTTTTATTTCTCAAGAACAGATATTCGAATTAAATACATTTCCGTGTGACTACACACGGTTTTTAATAATCATTCAGAAGTAGGTGACGCCTCGTACAAATAAAGTTTCGTGTTAACCGGAAATGTGTGCAAAGGAATTATTCAGATTGTGATCATCATTATTGTTGTTATAAGTGAATAATGAAAATTCACAGTGTTATACGATACCTATTATGTCTCAGTGATTTAGTTGCGGGTCCTTAGTGAATTTAAATGTCTCTTAGCAGAAGCGGTCAACCTCTTCCAAGCAATATGAACTAGGATTTCAAATTTAACGTGGCTATTTTAATTATCTAATAATAATAATAATAATAATTTATCATTTTATTTATTTTAAATTCATGCTCTTTAATTAGATACAAAACTCGCAAATTAAAAGACGCTTAGTTGGGATTTGTTTTATTTGTTTATATGGATTTATTTGAAAAATAATTTCAAATTTTAATGATCCTGTTTCGATTCGAATAAGTTGACGATTTTTTTGGCTAGCTTTTTAATTTTTAAAACGCTGAAAATTGAGCTTTGCAGCTAAAAGTAGGGAATTTTTTAAAGAAATTTCTTACAAATACGATACGTTATGTTGTAAATCCTGTTAGGGAATAGTCGTTTGATTGGTGGTGGCTTTTTATACGGTCCCATTTTCAAATAATTGGACGTCGCATGTTTTGATTTCACTGAAGTTTTTTTTTGTTTTATCGTCCGAAGTAGGCACTGAAAGATTAAAATTGTTTGTTGTAATTTTTCCATCTGACCTTGCGACCGATAAATTGATTAAAAAAATGCTATTTTCTACAATATTTTTATTTATTTATTTATTTATGTTGTATTTTAAAATTATTATTATTTCATTATTATTAGAAATAAAAATAAATAAATGATAATAAAGTAATTTATTTATCTATTTTACATTTTCTTTTTGTAATTTTATTTTGAAATTGCATATATAAAGGATACATCACACGAAGGCAGAATAAAATTGGTCCTTGTGTTGAATTGTATTACTACACTATCAGGAAATCAGATAGCAGACCAATTACTTACTGGCAATAGGTCAGAGTTCATGGTCACAAAAGCCCGATTATCACCGTTTTTACTAATTAATTCCTAAGGAAAGGGGAAGGAAATGCAGAGTGAATGGATTCGAAACAGAATATTAACAAATACTTTAATTTCTGTCAATGAACAAGAGAAAAAATAGAAATTTGCCAAAATTTGTGTTGTTAATTTTTTAATTTTTGTTTAATTTTTTTGTGTGGACAAATTTAAGTGTCTTTATTAAAAGAGTTTTTTTTTTCTTTCTAATTTCGTTCCGTTGTTTGATTATTAGACCGTTAATTGATTGTAGGAAGAAAACATTTAGTAATTACAAGCGTCTTTAAGTTTATTTCGTCGATTCCCGTTAATTTCACTTGTTGTGAAGCTAAACGGAGTGTCACGTATCGAGACTGAAGTGTTGCCGAAGTCTCAGAAAATTTAGATGAAGAAAGACAAAGAAATGTTCAGTATATGTTTTTGTCTTACCTCTATTCATTGGCGTACCGGGGAGGGAATTGTAATTCTCAAAACCCGCGCCATCGTATCCGGAAATGGAAAAAAAAATAATCTGGGGAATTTTTTTTTTTTGGTTGGAAGTTCATTGCTTTGCAAAAACCCCTGCCTCCATTCGAAAACGACACGATTTCCTTTTCTTTTCCTTCTGTTTTTTGGTGGAAACATCATTAGAAACCCCTCCCCTTCCAAATTTCTGGATCTGCCTTCGTATCTAAGAACCCCTGGACTTCCTCACTTTGTTTCTTTTCTTCAATTCAGGTTGTTCAGTTTCTCTTCTTTGTTTTTTCTTTCATTCAGAGACTGCGAGCAAAGTTTACAGATTGATTGTTGATATTAAGCGTTTCTCTCGAAATAAAACTAGTTTTGTCTTCATTCCATTATAATCTGGGACTGTGCGGACGAGAAAACAGGAAGATGAACTTTGTGACAGTGAAGTAGCACTAATCACAGTGGGTTTTCTTTTTTTTTTTCCTCCAGCGATTCCGTGTGCAAAACTGTCATTATCTGTCGAGTTTCGATGATATCGGATACAAAACAAAAATTTTGAATCGGCGTTCAACCAATCAATTTGGCTCATCACATCAGAAGGCCAATCAGAGCCCAGCGGCATTTTCTTCATTCATTCATCCCTCTCGCAACGACAAAATTACAATCCAAAATTATCTATACGGAAAGTATAAGTGAAAGCTAATTTTATAGTTTTCTGTAGTTAATGTTCTAGCTTCATTAGTATAATAACTAAAAACCTAACCACTACGTTTAATTTTTATAGTTAGCTAACGGTAATTATAAATCAAACTGGAAAAAAAAAAATCATGATGAAAAGTAAATATATTAAAATGCCGATTATCCGGGGCTCAGTTATTCGTGTGGTGGGATTAAGTGTAATCTTCTGTAATATTACACAAATTTCTTTTTCTTTTTTTTTAAATCTTTTATATTTTAGCAAACAAAACTATGGACTTTCTATCTAAATAAGTTTAAAAACCCTCTATTTTGTAAGTTTAAAAACTACACTATGTTTATCTTAAGTTTTTCTAGGGTGTTTTTTTTTTTTTTTTTTTTTTATATTTAATCTAATAAAATGTAATTTGGATGAACCATTTTTTTTTATTATAACGGATAATTGTCTTTTTACTTCAATAAACAACTCATTGTATTCAAGCAAGAACAATGGTTAACGAAACAGCAACATTTAGACATACACAGGGTGATTCAGGAGGAGTTACCGCCACTTACGGAGCTCATTTATGACGACCTTTTGAGCAAAAAAAATATATAAACCCAGGTCTTCAATATTTATAGAGTTATAAAAATGTGAATTTTTTTTATAAATGACCTCTTTCATAGTTGGAGGAGTAAAAATAAATGAGAAATAAAGACTAAACGTTTCAGAAAATTTGTTTTCTTTTATTGAAAAACGCATTACTATGAACAAAGCGTATCACAAGTCGATAGAATTGGTGTGATTTGTAACAATCATTCTGGTATTTGCATCAGTTTAATGTAATGTTGTAGTTAAAACGTGATACAACTTTCTGAACGACGCACTTGCGCAATTCACAACACATTTTCAGCTTCAACATACTAGCCAATAAAAGTAAACATTAATTCTGAAACATGCATTCTTTATTTCTCTTTTGTTTTTACTCCTCCAACTAACGAAAGAGGTCTTTTACAAACAACCTTCACATTATTGTAACTCGGTAAGTACACTATAACCTCGTTTATCCAGCCCTCGTTGATCCGGATCAGAGTTGTAGACATTTTTTTTTATTGAATGTTCACATAGATAATAATTTTTAACTATTATAGCAGGAACATAACTATAAGTACATTCGTTTTTTATTTTGATTAAATCTACAGTTCCTGCAGAGATTGTACAATAAATTATGGTAATAAAATGCTTTTTGTTGAGTTTAAGAAAGCTTTACTAAGAGTAATTTTGTTACTAAACATAGTTTTTTTGTCATAATAAACGGTAAGTCTGTTTATTTAAGGATTTGTTTTGCTTATTACCCATATTATCAGATTTTCGATTTTCCCGATTGCCTTTGGTCCCAGTTAGTCCGGATAAACGAGGTTGTAGTGTATTGAGAAATAAGACCCAGGTGTATATGACATGTTTTGCTCAAAATATCGTCATCAGTGAGCTTTGGACTTGGTGGTAGCTCATCCTGAATCACTCTGTATACAGGATGTCCCAGGAGGAAAGGTCAATATTTTGGGAGGTTTAGTATCGGTCATTTTACGCAAAAAAAGTTCCTAAGAACCATTCCGAATGGTTTCCGAAATAATTGAAATTTGGTGTTCAATTGTCACCGCATCTATTGGCCGTTGTTTTCCTTCTCTTCCACCGCACGGCGCCAACATATCCAGACCTAACCCCCTTGGATTTCTGTTTAATGGGGTTGGATGAAGAATTCGAACTGCTAAGACAAGCAACACGTCATGAGAGTTGAGAAATGTATTGATATTGGCGGTGGAATTTTTGAAACTTTATTATAAGTTATAAGAAACTTGACCAATAAATATTAGAAAATTAGTACATTAGTATCTTTTTGTTATCATTCATTTTGAAACTGTTCATTCAAATAGTTCTATTTCGGAAACGAATCGGAATTGGACCTTGTGGTTCATAGGAACTGTTTTGCATAAAATGACCGATACAGTCACCTCCCAAAATATTGACATTTCCTCCTGGGGCTCCCTTTCCCCCCCTTGCCTAGCAACCCCACCCCCCAATCTCAAAAGATTTAGAAAATGCTCTATTTTCATGGTTTTGTTTTCTTTATTTTGATTTTCGATTGGATTGTCAGTTGAGAGGAGCTTATCTTTCGCACCCCCTGAAATTTTGCAAACAACTTTCCTTTTATTTATTTATTTATTTATTTATTTATTTATTTATTTATTTATTTGTTTGTTAGTTTGCTATTGGAAGTGGGCTCTCTGAATTAGTCTCTCTGAAATTGTAGATACGGTACGCCCTTGATGGACATTGTTACGACGTGAAATGTTGGCCAATGACAGATCCAGTCTCATCTTCAGAGGGACCGTATCCTGTGCGCGAAACTGAAACGTACATCCTTCGGTTAGTGTACAAATAAAAGGTCTTCGTTCTTTTAGTGGAACTTTGTTCACCGAACGTTCATTAAACAAAGTATGACTGGATTTCTATTCGTGTGAATATGTTTTCATGTTGAATTACCGAAATAGCACATTACTGGAAATGTACAAGAAGAGAAATTGATTTGACAGAATTAAAGAATTTTTTAAAAAAAAGTAAGAATTGAGCGTGACGCCACTTTTTTGCTATTTACAGTTTTTAGTTTTTGAAAATAAAATATCGAAGGAAAATTTAATTTAATATTGTTTTCTTAATTGTTTGTTTTAATTTGTAATAAGATAACTAGTTTCGTATCAGGTTATGCTTTATTTTAAACTACAAATTCCTAGTTGATGTCTAGTCTCTGCGATGATTGGTAAAACTCCATCTGTACAGGTAGTTCCTAACTTACGAACGGGTTCCATTCCAACAGCTTGGTGGTAAGATGAAAATATCTCTCCCAAAAAAGGAAAAGTGTCTATATATATATATATATATATGAGTACACCAAAAAAAAATTTAATACACACTTGAATAGATAGTGGAAAAAAATACAAAACTGCACATTCCCTGAGCTATCATGTCGGGAATCTGGGACAGCTGTTTAGCCTTATTAGCATGATAACTTAGGGTGCAAGAACCTTTTTGTTTACTTATGTGCAGTTTTATATTTTTTTCACTATATCATACGCCTATACGTTAAAGTTATTTAAACACTTGAATTATACACTTGAACAGATGTTATGTTGAAGAGAGTAAACTTTTTTTTTGGCGGACTCTGTGTGTGTGTGTGTGTGTGTGTGTGTGTGTGTGTGTATGTATGTAGATATATGTATATATAAAACCCATGAAATGAACAAGTAATTATTATATTTATTTTGAATAAATAGGCTTATTGCTTATTCTGTTTATGAACACTACATATGTCTTTTGTAACATAAATAGAGTAACTACTTTCAAACGAATGTGTTTGCTACTACTGTTTTGCAGTAAATATCATTTTGCCATCTACTTCTAGTTGACGTTGCTAAACAATTCTGAAAAAAGTGGAAGGAATATTGGCTAAGGCTGCGGTCTATAAATGCATTTATATGTATGTTTGTACACAGATTAGATACATCCAAGTTTCTCTTTACAAAAAAAAAAAAATATTTAAAGAATTTTGGAAAGTTTTTTTTTTTTTTTTTTTTATTTAATTTTTTTTTTTTTTAATTGTTCGATTTTTTTTTAAAATTTTGAAAATTTTGGTCATAAATGGAATGTTTGTAAGTCGGGACTATTGTATATTGTTCATCATTAAGCAAACTATTGGCATGTATTAAAGGGTATTGTCCTTCTTGAGCGCAGATGTCTTGTACTGTACTTAGCAGTTAATTGTTTTTCATATGTTTTCTTTTATAGTATTTATTTCCTGTTCTTTTCTTCCATTCCTTTCATTTTCCAATTTCCCTTTTTCTGTTATTCCTCTGGGGATTTCATCATTACCATATTATCTTTTATTTACTATTGTTATTATTATACTTTTTGATGTGATCAAATTTTTAGTTTTTGAATTTGTTTTCGCCATAAAAAAAACCTTCAGAAAAGCGTTTGTTATAAGTATGGTGATAAAAAAGCCTTTTTTCACATTATAAAGGGTAAAAGCTTATTCATTTATCTTTTTATATTAGCAATAGATTCCTCTTGAACTCAGGAACTCGTAAAAATATGAATAAATAAAAAGCAATATTTTTAAGGTTCTTTTTATTAATTACTATTTCTTTTTGTTATGTAGCTAGGATTTACAATCTGGCTATTCGTGATAATAATAACTACCACGAATATATTAATGTACCGTCTAGTTTGTAGTTGGCATAAAATGTTTCTTGATTAACATGCAATTTTTTTTTTTTTTTTTTTTTATATATAGTATTTTATTTCTGTTAAATTTTATAAACTAAAGGCAACACTAAACTCGACAGCCTTTCTTGAGGAATCATTGACGAAGTTTCTTATGAATGCACATTGATATTAAACATAAATGTTATGAATCATTATTTAAGATTAATAATGATATAAAAAAAACAACATACATTTAGGCAGCCATATTTTCAGGTTAATCCTGGGTTATGGCCTTTGAATTTTGTCACTGTTAATTCAAGCCTGCGTCCGACACCTTCCCTCGCTCTCTTATTTTGATATCCTACGATAACACTTTCCATCTGTATTCATTTTCGTATTGAAAAATTCGGCTTATAAAAAAAATCACTTTTGTTGTGCATCTATGCTTCCATCCTAATAACTTTCGAACATTGATTCGCTCTTCTTGAAACTCAGCATATACATTATGGCATGTACATGTATGGAAAGAGTGTGACTATCGTTTTGTATTTGAAAAGCTTTCCTTTTGTAGATGTCTGTAGAGTAGAAATGAAACAACTAATATTCTTAACGGGCTAATTAGGTATTAACAATGAATGTGTTTTGAAACTCAACAATTGATTCCCGCGTGCTTCAATCAGGAAATTAACTGCATTTCGAACTCTGAGCCTGTTTAATCATTTTTCAGGAAATGGAAAAATTGAAGATATGTAATTGCTTGAGTATTCAGCAAATACTACAAAAAGAACAGAGAGTTTTTTTTCCACGACTTAAAAACTGAAAAGTAAAATAAAAATACGACAATTCATAGGTTTTAAGTTCTGTCAGGAACTTCTTGTTGAGATTTAAAATTGGTATTATTAATCTAAAAAAATAATGATTTAAAATACCTAGGTCATTTGTTCGGTATGTTTTGAGGCTTCTGAGAGTCAAGGGCTGATCGCACTATTCCGTCTCCGTTGTGTTTATGAAACGTCTTTGTATCCATCAGCGGCCAAATCGTCGCGCATTTTACCGTCGCAAGTTACGTCAAGCGGAAACGGAAGTAGACCTTAAGAGGAAACGGAAATTCTTCTTCTAATTCTTTAGCGGCATTTCGATTGTTCAACATGCAAAATCTCTTTACAAAGGTGACATCTGCATATTCTGATGCATTGCATTAATTTATTTCAGTAAAAATATTGTTTATTTTCGAAAAATAATCTCCTCAATGTGATATTTAATTCGTAATAACGTTCGATCCTATCGAAGCGGCGAACAAAATGGCGCCGGCGAACTTGCTATCCATGTTGAAAATTTGTAGGTGCTCTGTGATTGGATGTTGCCTCACAGACACGATCTGATTGGTTGGCCTCACGTTTGCGGAGACTATGTACGTTGATTTCAAGATATCCGTTGTGTCAATTCTGAGACGTAAAAGCAATTATCTTATAGAAACTTAGCGAGAGACGGAGATAGACGGAATAGTGCGAAGCCTTCTAATCCCGCTTTGTCCGTCCAACTGTGGACAAGTATCATTAAAATCTCATTAAATTATCATTAAGCCACAACAATTGCACCTTTTGCAACAATCACATTATAATAAAAAGGAAATTAAAGCAATAATTCATCATAAATTAATCAGAAGCCGTTGCGAAGCATTGTGATTGGTTTACTAATCACGATCTCTACCTTGTTTTGTTCTGTTTTTTTTTTTTTACCTTAAATTTTTCGTGCTTTTTTTTTTTTCTGTTTATCATATTATAAACAAATCATCTGATAAATCTGTCAAACATCTCTCTGAGCCGAAACTCGCGTCTGATAATTTCATAAACTCATGGTCTATCAAAATTCTTGTAAAATGCGATCAGTGTATCTTAAATAAACAAATCGCAGTATATTTACATATTTATTTTATGGTATACTACATCCTACTTATAACGTTTGCTGTATAGTTACTTCAGTCAAATACGGAAACTTTCTTTGACAAAAAAATTATACTATTATTATTAATATTATTGTTATTATTATAACTAAATAAAACTGATCAACTTCCGTTGCTTAAAATAGTCATGTAAGACGGACGGACGGACGGACATAGGCTATCTACTAACAACGCGCATCCGTTTTGTCAAGAGACGCCCTGAAAAACACCGGCAAACGAAGCGAGTCAAATTCATTTATGTCAGAAATGTTCATCTTTTTTTTATTTCCTCGTTATTTTTAATTTTCTTTCCATCATTTCTGTTTTCTTTTTCAAGCATTAAAAGAATTTGAGCAACTTTTATTTTTCGTACATTAGAGGGAAAAAAAAAATCTATTATTATAAGATTTATTGTCTAATAATTAAGAAAAACCGCGAAGTGTTTTTGTAAAAAGACAAACACTCATTGTTCAAATTCTTCCTTGAATATTTATTGTAGATATTTTTTTTTTCCCTCTTCCCCAACTTAATCTGTTCCGTTAGCAACAATTCCATTGCAACATCCCCACCGTCATTATTCTTAAAACACAGCGTTTGTTCTAGATGCTTCGGTGGTTTCTTTTATGGTATTAAAACCGTACTAATCCTTTAATATAAATATATATAATTTTGAAACAAATAATCTGTTTCAACTCGTAGTAAGGCACCTTTTTTTACTTTTTTCTCGAGAATTATCTTTGTAAAATTATAATTAATATTTTATTTTTGATAATTTGTTTCTTGGGTGAACATGTCAAATCTTAGTAGTCACCTTTCAAATGTTTTTGTGTCTATCTGTCTCTACTCGTATCACTCTAAAACTACTGGACCAATTTCTTGGTATTTTTGATATGATTTTTTTTTTATGGACCAGTTTAAAATGCGATTCTAGTTTTATTTGGTCTTGATTTGCAATTTTTAAGTAATATTTCTCTTAAGCGCCTCCGGTGGTTCATGAGGTGGCGAAGAGAAAGGCTCCGACGCATCATTGACCATCGGGACTAGATTGGGTTGGTCAGTTCAGTTCTCACCCGCCTTTACCGCCGAGCAAAAAAAAAAAAAAAAAAAGGGTCCCATTTCACAGAGAGCTTCCGCTGGGCATGAACCCGGCTCCTTCAGCCTTAGTACAGTATGAACACCACTGGGTCACTGGACCCGTCTACATGTAAAACCATATTAATAATTTATTAAATTTAAAGTCTAATACAAATTTATATTTTTCAGTTTATTCCAAGTATCGGAACATTAGCAGATCTGTAATATTTGAGAAATTTATATTTATGCCAGGTAATCAAATTTCCATAAACCTATTGTTAAAATCTAGTTTTGATCAAGAAGAGAACTTGTTGATTTAGTTTATTGATTAAAGTTACATTGAAACGCGAAATTTAAATTTTCAGATTTTTGACTGAGCTTTATTATTAATATTTTATTTATTTATTTGTTACATCTCATCATAATCAAAAGGGACTTTTGGCTTCAATATTTTTGTAATTAACTAGACTGCCGTATGTCGCTTTGCTCCGGCAGCCTCGCATTTGTAAAGGAAAAACCTGTTTATTTATTCAAAAAAACAAATTATAAGTAAACTTAAAGTTTAAATTCTAAACAATACATCCAGTACAATATTGATACCCATTTGCAACAGTTGCGTAGTTGACCATGCCACCATACTCCTGTTGCTTGGCAACGCGACTGCGACATTCCATTGTCCTGGCAGAGTTGATCATTCAACAATACTCCTGTTGCGGACGTAAGCACACATGCTGGGGGTTTTTTTTAAGAACATAGATTTTTTTTTTTATGTAATTTGCCCAAAGATGTATGCTTTATTAATATTCGTTTATTAATTATTTTTTTATTATTTCATTTAAAAATGTTAAATCCCATCCCATTAATTTTTAAAATCAAACTTCGTGGGAATAAAACCAATCAACAGTTCCTAAGTAAAATAAATAAATAAAATAAATAAATACTTCCCTCATTTTAAAAAAATGATTTTCTCCCATAGTTTTTGAATTTCTTCTTTGAAACATCACTTCAATTGTTAAGTAAAACTGCATTTGAATCATCACTGAATGAACACACACTTCCCTCAATTCAAATCTGCATTCGATAGAGGGTTACTATTTAATGGAAAAGTTCATTCTCAGTTGCAGAATGCTGGTAAGGTTACTAATTAATGGGCTTCGAAAGTAATATTTTTTCCCTCTGTGTTTTTACTTTGTATCCAGATTAGTTACATGCTTTTTACCGAAGAAGCTTTTTTTTGTGTGTTCCCGCATCTGTGTCTGTGTGTGTAAAACGCCCTCCACATCCCAAACCGGGATTCGGAGCTCTATGAGCCACTCCTCGTTGGACTCCCCAAGGCCTGGAGGCTTGGAGAAAATTTCCACTTTTGGTCCAGACCAATTCCAATTTCAGGCGACCATTGATAGAGAAATAGTGGTAATTAGACAAAACTGGAATCTATTTCTACTGAATCGACTATGCTGAGAACGAATGTGGATACTAACCACTTAGAGTCGCCCGAATAATACAAAATCGAGTTCTAAACTTAGGAAACGAACTCATTGCGAGCAAAACTTCAAATTGTATTGGATCTTGGAATCACAATGGCTTGAATAAATGAGTTTTGCGCGTAATCAATTTTGCAATTAATTTGATAGATAGGAAATTGTACGGAGTCATGTGGTTTTGTATTTATTATAAAACAGTGAATTTATTTATTTTTATTAAATGGTTCACAAAAAGTGTGTGTAAATTGTTGGCACGTGTTCGCAATTTTTTTTTTTTTTTTTTTGCAAATCAGACTTTTTATAATTTAATCAAAAATCGAATTAATGAAAAGGTCCAAGATTGTTTAGGAAAACGTGACGAATAAATTGTTAATACATTTATTTATTTTTCGTGCTTTTTATACTTTTTTTTTTTTTTTTTCTTGTTTTCTTTAGTTACGAAAATCGGAAAAAATATACGGAATAGAAGAAATCGCAGAAAATAATGGAATGGAAAGAAGAAAAAAAATTAGAAAGATAGTCAGGGAGCTTAATGTCTAGTTTATTGGCCAATTTGTAGGATTTTGGCAAAAGAGAAGAATAAATTGAATTGATTAATAACAGTGGCTTTAATATCAAGGTCAAGGTTATGGGAAGAGACAACACAACAGAGAGAAATAAAGTACGGTCGTATCCCCGTATTACGATATTTTAGATCGCTGCCGTAAAGCGAAAATTGTCGGATTACGAAACACTACTTTTTTTTTTCTCACTTATTTTGATACATGTATTGTACTGCAATTGTTATGTATGTGGCGTAAAGTAATCGAAGCAGTTATAACTAAAATAAAAACAAAATTCGCCATACTCTTAATCTTAAATTTCACTCTTTATATCTAATGTAAAAGCCTTACGACTTCGCTTTTCACTTTTTATCTGTCATTATTAAGTTCTTTTATAGTTTAATAACAAGTTATAAAATAAAAGAAAGTTATAAACAGTTTTATATTCAACTAACCACAAAAGAAATGCAGCTCGTGGGACTCTTTATCTTGAGGCCGAAGCAGTAGCGTCGTGTCGCAAGAAGTGTCGTATTGGCGAATCATCTGTTGCAAAATGGTGGCAATTAAATAGGAACGAAGAGCCGATCGGAAAGCCTGTGTAAAATACAGGAATTTTAACAGTTGTTGAGAACTAGTGCATTTTGTATACGTGTTTTTATACCCGTATGGTAGCCACCTCAGGATTGTTTTGTAACCTTTGAAACACCTATAAATATGTATCGGTGAGGAAAACTTAAGTTAGATGAAAAAAAGTTTTAAAAATCAGTTTTTCGAGTTTGAGGGAAATTAATATAGAGAGCCTTGTGCTTTGAGGCGCGCTCGTTTGTGATTGGCTGAAAACAGATATGTCAGAATCACGTGGGGTTCCTTACGATCGTCAAGTTATCGTGGTCCCACTGTAGATAGATCAAAGGGTCCACATAAGTGAATAAAGAAGTGTTTTTTGGGGAAATGAATGACTGTTTCGTTTTGTTTTGTTTTTTAACAATTTCTATTGGGAACTCGAAACTTGATTCGCTAACTATAAGAGGAGAAATTCTTTTAGAAGCGCAGTTTGTCATCCGCTCGTACCTATTTCCTTAGGAACCTTGGACCCAGTCGCACTCTTCGAACCTTAATTGTGTTATTCCTTGGGATGTTTTATTCCACTTACAGTTTTGATTAGGAAAAAAATATATTAATAATAATAACAAAAAGTCAGTGAATTTACTGTATTGCGTTTTATTTATTTATTTATTTATTTTTTTATCATGATGGATCGTGATTTTGATAAATGATTTTATTAGCCTTTAAAACTAAGAAAGTAAGATTTATAGATCACTCAGTGTTTATCCAAATAAGTCTTGAATCACCGGATGGATCTTAATGAAACTTAGCATGCAATTTATGGACAAGGGACGGTCTAACGTTTTTTATAGATGAAATCTGTTCCTAGAAATTGCCGAGAAATTGGTGCGAGAAGGAGACAGTTATTCCCCTAAAAAAGCAACTCTGGGATTTCTGTCCTAATTCTGTTAAGTACTTCATTATTTAAAAACCGTGAATTTTAATTCTCTCTTAGCTATTTTATTAATTAGCGCGCGGTTTGACGTGATGAAAGTTAATCTGATTTCAGCATCTCAAGTAAGTAACGTCAATTTTAATTTTTTTTTTCAGAAAATGTCTTTTTTTTTTTAACTTAATCAACTGTTTAAATCTTCAGCAGATTTTAG
>JAFIDM010057048.1:21117-37158 GCA_023159025.1 Thereuonema tuberculata | reverse complement strand
TATTATGATAACGACCAACATCGGTAGCTATTGCGTTTATCCTGTCCATCGGTACGTCTGTCGTGTGTCTCCACCCCGAACAACTCCCGAACGGAAGATCGGATCGGCAAACGGAGTTTAGAGGCCCAAACACCGTAGAATCGGGTATTTTCAGGAACCAACGCCTCCCATGTTCAAGATATTTGGCATTGTGTCATTGTACCCCACTGAAAACTCCCGAATGGAAAGTCGAATCGACAAACGGACGTCACACCGCGCTCAGAGACTCAAACAACATTTTTTCATGGGTCAACACTTCCCCACTCCATGTTCGAGATATTTGGCATTGTTTTCATTGGATTTCCGCTATTAGCTTAAATGTTAGAAATGCAACCATCTCATTTCAGTTGTCTTGATCGGTAAAGTCTCCAACGCATATGATGAAGGTTGTCGGTTCGAATCCGTATATCTAAATGTTTTGTTTTTCTTCTTAATCTCTTTTTCTCAATGTCGGTGTTGATTTTACTTTTCTTTTTTCTTATTTTCTATCGTTAATGTAACCCCTTTTTTATTATTATTTTTTATTATTATTATGGTTCACCCTTAAATTTCCGCTTTAACACAAAATTACATTCACTTGTTTATTTCAACTAAAGTCATTAATTTTAATTATATCCAACTGTGAATATAAGTAATTGAAAGACATGTTCTTACTGGAATCATTTCTTCTTTATTTCCACTGACGATTGTTGGTGTTTGCTGGGAAGTCATTGTGTACAAAGCTTCCTTTAAAATTGAAGGTTGTTCAAATCTTCCCTTAACCTGCAGTTTCGTGCATCAACATTCATCGGTCGCTTAATCGCTGCTGAATCATCAAAATGTAGCTGTTCCATTTTCTTCTCTTATAAATCATTCTTTAATTAGAAAACTCCCAGCCCTGTTATCCTTTTTCAAGATGGCTGATATCGTCTGTGATTTTGACGATGAATTAGATATAATATCATTACTAAAATTTTCTACAATAAAGTTAGAAAGGGCTAGTTCCTAAGACTCTTTGTCTTGCAAATTCTCGTCTTCAAGAAAAAAAATTCGACCCAAGGGGAGTTTTTTTTTTCTTCTCCATGGAAGCTGCCATTTTGAAAAATAGTTGAGATCCGAAAAATGATCCGGAAATGATGTTAAATGTTGTTAATCAATCGAAGCCACTTCTAAAACACTATTCGTTATCATCGACTCATCAGCTGTCTAATTGTTCACACCAACTATTTGAAGACCTGTAGAACTTCGATCTCCAGTAGCAGCTCATCAACTGACCATGCTTTGACAGACACTGAAATCCTATAACAACAAAAACAGTAGAAACATCTGATCCGTCCTTTAAATCATCAGAGGTTTAAAAGACATTCGAAAGCAAACCAGAGTGAATTCTAATTGGGAAATATTTAAGTTAAAATAATAATTAATTATTTAACGTGCGTTGAGTATAAATAAAGTTCAAAGTTCAAGTCAACACACCTGTTTAAACTAATATTTTAAATTAAGACATTACACAACTAATTTTTAAAAAACATAATTAAATAAAAAATAAAGGTATATACAATTTGGAATTTACAATTTAAAAATTTACACGCCCAGGGTTTCGCGTCTATAATAAAAGATGACGCTTCCTCAAGTGAAGAGAAATGAATTTACAAGATTTATGTAAAGACTTATTATTAGAATAAGTTCAACTTTACCACAACACAGGTTTTATGGTGCGCGAGAGGTTTAGGCTCCAGCAATTCTCGACCAAGGCGACTATCGAGAATCGGATGGTGAGACTGACGCATTCACATAAAAAGAAAGCTGTACCCATTTGACAGAGGGCTGGGTGAACCCTACGGTCCGACTGGAGGAGAAGCAAAAAAGTTAGCAACCCGACCATCCCCGGATTTGAATTCGTGCTCCTCCAGTCGGCAATGCAAAGGACCCACTAACAAAAAAGAATAAAAACACAAAATAAACACTAATTATGTTCCCTTTAAAACTAAACAAATATTATGACAAGCAAAGCATTTTAAGATAGGTTTGTTTTTAATGTATGTATGTTTTTTATTTATTGATTAGAAAATATAATTTATATATACAGGTTAAAGTGGGCCCGGTAGCCGAGTGGGTAAGGGCGCTTGGCTGCGGGTTGGAGGTGACGGGTTCGATTCCCGGCCTCGGCGGAGGACGGGAATTTTTCCACGCTTCTTTCTCCTTCATAACGGGCCTTAGGGTCTACCCAGCCCTCTATAGAATGGGTACCGGGTTTCTTTCCCGGGAGTTAAAGGCGGGCGAGCGACGGGCCGACCCCCCGTCCTCAACTTTGTCCCGTAGGTTCTGAACTCTGGAGCCTACCCTCCAGCTGCATTGCGCGGTCCTCTGGGCCTGATGGCAACTTTAGCTTATATAGGTTAATAAATAAGCATAAGTACATATAAATTTCGGAAAGCAATGGGTTTCAGTGTATATCTTCCCTAATCCTGATATAAGTTGTGGTGTCATTCCTATTTAAATTAGACACCTCTGATATGCGTGGTATATCTAAAAGCTCGACGAATGTTACAAGAAAAGAAACAAAACAGAAGAAATTATCTTTATTGGCCTTTGAAGTATTCTCCATCTACCCAACACATTTTTGACAACGTTCGTAAAGAATCTCAAAGCTGTTGGAAAAGTCTTGTTTGGAAACCGCCTTCAGCGTTGAGGTCACATGGCCCTGAATCTCCGAGACGTCCGCATAATGTGATTCCTTTATTACCTTTTTAAGGCGAGGAAACAAAAATAAGTCAGCAGAGCAAGATTGCGTGAGTATGGTGGGCGATTCAAAACAGTAACACCAAGCTGAGCCAAGAACAGACCTGCAAGGATCGTAGAGTACGCTGGCGCGTTATCATAATGCAAAATCCACTTTCCAGTTTCGTGAAACTGTCGCCTTAAGCGCCAGATGCGCTTCACAACGGTTTTACAACTTCCAGGTAGAATTTGGCAGTCACGGTTTGACCGACAGGAACAAATTCCTTATGAATGATTCCATAGTTGTCGAAAAATGTGCTCAACATTGTCTTGATCTTGGATTTTTGTAGGCGGCTTTTTTTAGGTCACGACGAAGACAATGACTGCCACTCCATTGATTGCCTCTTCGATTGGGGATCAAACTGGTAACACCAAGTCTCGTCCCCTGTGACAATTGTATTGTTGTATTATCCATTCAGTCGTGTCCGACTCTTGGTGATCCGATGGACAAACTTCCTCCAATGTTCACGGTCATTAGTGGCATTCTTTAACTCATGGAAACTGAAATTTGTTTCATTCTTGATAACATCCAACCACCTTGTTCTCGGTCTTCCTCTTTTTCTTTTCCCCTCAACCATCCCAAGCATGGTAGTCTTTTCCAGGGAGTCTTCTCTCCTCATTATGTTCTCAGTCTTCCTCTTTTTCTTTTTCCCTCAACCATCCCAAGCATGGTAGTCTTTTCCAGGGAGTCTTCTCTCCTCATTATGTTCTCGGTCTTCCTCTTTTTCTTTTTCCCTCAACCATCCCAATCATGATACTCTTTTCCAGGGAGTCTTCTCTCCTCATTATGTGGCCGAAGTAGGCAAGCCTCAGCCTTAGCATAGATGATTCCAATGGCAGTTCTGGTTTGATTTGTTCTAAAATTGACCGATTTGTTCTTCTAGCAGTCAATGGAACACGTAAAAGCCTTCGCCAACACCAGAATTCAAAGAAATCAATTTTCGATGATCGTTTTTCTTGATTGTCCAACTTTCACATCCATACATGGTTACAGGAAAGACTATAGCTTTGATGATTCGAATCTTGGTTGTCAGTGAAACGTCCTTGCTCTTTATTATTCTTCTGCTCAAGCTCATCATTGCTTTCCTCCCCAGGAGTAGCCGTCTTCTAATTTCAGGGCTACAATTTCCATCTTGGCTTATCGGTGATCCCAGAAAAATAAAATCTTTCACCGTCTCAGGTTCTTCATTACCAATCTTGAGATTTTGTAGGGTTCCCATTGACATAATTTTCGTCTTCTTCACATTTAACTCTAATCAGGCTGCAGCACTTTCTTCCTTGATCTTAGCAATCATTGCTTTGAGATCTTCTACACATCCTGCAATTAGGGTTGTATCGTCGGCATATCACAGATTATTAATACTTCTTCCTCCAATTTTGCAACCACTTCGTATAGGATTGAATCCGGATTTTCGCATAATATGTTCAGCAGACAGATTGAACAAATATGGTGAAAGGATGCAGCCCTGTCGAACGCCCTTTGAAACCCTGAACCACTCTGTTTCTCCATAGGCGGTTCTCACTGTCGCTTCTTGATCGGTATATAAGTTCTTCATGAGGTTAATCAGGTGACTCGATACTCCCATTTTTTGAGAATATTCCACAACTTTTGGTGATTCACACAGTCAAAGGCCTTGGCGTAGTCTATAAAACAAAAATAGCATCATTCTGGTATTCTATGGCCTTTTCAATTGTCCATCAGATGTTGGAAATCAGATCGCGTGTTCCTCTTCCTTTTCTAAATCCTGCTTGCACATCCGGCAATTCTCGTTCCATGTAAGGTTCCAATCTAGCTTGAATGATCTTTAGCATAATCTTGCTAGCATGTGAAATTAAGGCAATTGTACGATAGTTTGAACAGTCCTTTACATTCCCCTTCTTTGGAATGGGAAAATTGATCTCTTCCAGTCTTTAGGCCATTCCATCTTCTTCCAAATTTCTGACAGACAGCAGTCAATACTTTGATCGAAGAATGTTCATTTGTTCTGAGCAATTCAATTGGTATTTCATCTGTTCCAGCTGCTTTTCGTTTTGCCAAGACTTTCAATGCCCATCTAACATCACTTTCAAGAATATCAGGCTCTAACTCGCCGTTTTGATCCTCAATCCTGTCTGCCAAGACAATTCTTCTCGTTTGTACAAATCCTCTGCATATTCTTTCCATCTTCTTTTTATATCTTTTCCATCTATAAGATCATTTCCTTGTTTATCGATCAAAGTTCCAATCCTTGGGCAGAAATTTCTTTTTATCTCCTTGATCTTCTTAAATAGATCTCTTGTTCTGCCTTTTTGGTTGTTTTCTTTAGTTTCTTGACTTTCTTGTTCTAAATGTTTTTCGTTGTCCTTCCTCGCCTCGCGCTGGAAAACAGCGTTCAGCCTTGCAAATGCAAGCTTGTTGCCAATAGCCTTAGCTTCCTTTCTTTGTTCTGCTATTTTTAGTGTTTCAGTGGAGAGCCAAATTGCTTTCTTTCTACGCCTTGCTGGTGGAATGTTTTTTTTTTTAGTACTATATCACGTATTTCTCCCCAGAGCTCATCAGGTTTGCTTTCATCCAAGTTGAGCGCATTAAAACGATTAGCAATGCTGATGATATATGCATTTGAAATGTCATCGAGGTCATACCCTTGTGATATTGGGGCTTGCTTGATTATCTTCAACTTGACCTTCATTTTTGATAACAGGAGCTCGTGGTCTATGCCACAGTTAGCTCCTGGACGTGTCTTTACTGACAGATCTGAACTTCTCCATCGTCTATTACAAAGTATGTAATCGATCTAATTTCGATATTGCCCATTTGGTGAGGTCCATGTGTAAAGCCTTTTTTTGAGTTGCTTAAACCATGTATTCATAATGCATAGGTTATTTTCATGGCAGAACTCAATCAATCTATCTCCTGCTTCATTTCGATCACCAAGTCCTTCTTTTCCAGCCACTTCAGGTTCTCCTTTTTCTCCAATTTTGGCGTTCCAATCCCAATGATGAGAATGATGTCCTTCTTTTGTCCTTCATCAAGTTGCTGCAGGTCAGTGTCGAAAGTTTCAAGGGAATTTTCATCAGCATCTGTTGTTGGTGCATATACTTGAATGATAGTCATGTTTATCGGTTGACCTGTGACAATGCAATCCAAAAAGAACAGATCTTGGTCACACGTGGTAATGAAATCTCCGCAAGCTTCCAAATGTCTTGCTTTTTGATCGTCAGAATTTGCGGCACAAATCGTAAGCAAATCTTTATGGCTGATGACTCACACTGTGTCTTTGCTAATACCCACTTCTTCTGCTATCATTCGTAGAGTCAGTCGCCATTGTCTTACTAGCATGCTTCGCAAACGCTCGATCATGTCGGGAGTTCTGCTTGTCGACGATCGACCCGAACGCGGCTTCCTACAATTCCAACGAGTCTTATTCTGGTCACAGCGTCCTTCCCGTACACTTTGATCAACATTTCGTGCGTCTCCGTTCTCGTTTTCCCCAATTTGAAGCAGAACTTAATGTTGTGTCGTTGGTCCATTCCTGTGTGACGCCACCTCTCTCCCAGACTACGTTAGAATGACTGCTGCGCTACCACACTTCCGGCTACGCTTACTCCACACAAGGAGACGGGTCTAGACATGTTCCTGGCTGTCCGTGCGCATGCTTGACCTTGCCGCAGTTTTTGCATGAGAAATATTCGAACAATCACCGAACTTTTTAGACACACCTCATATCTACTATTTTTAGGAGTCAACAAATTTCAAAATAAGCGGTAATTTAGGGAATTTCAACTATTTTCTGTTTCGTGATGTTATTTGCACCAATTTTAGATGTAGTATGTGATAACTTTCTAATACAGTATCTTGAGGGTTTTTTTCCCCAAGTATTCTGAGCTAATTTCTTATTTGCTTTATTAAAAATTGTAGCAGAGTATTTCTTGTTCGGTGGCAGCTTGATAGAAATTTAGAATTGCAATTCCAAAAAGAAAAACTTACCGCCAATGTTTAAAGATAAATGAATCTATAAAATGTGCAATCCACATATTGCTCGCTATCATTAATCCTAGCAATAATAGAAGAGATACTTTTGTAATGAAGATCAGTTTGGATCCTCTAAAATCTATGAAAACGAAAAAAAAACAAACGTTAAAATTCCACAGAAATTTAGATATGAAAACGAAATTAAAAGTTAACATAATTTTCAAATCCATAATTTCCATTACAGGCACTCCTCACTTAACGACCAGCTCTCCGTGCGGGGAATCCCCCGTCTCAGTCGTCTGAGGCGTGTTTCACAACAACGAAAATGCTAACGAAACATGTCCGACACATGAACTATATGAAAATCTGAAATCCCTCTGCTGACTCGTACTACACTACTCACAAAATTTAGGGAAATTTCGCGAATTCATTTTGCGAAATGAATAGAATATAATACACCCAAAAAACAGAAGTTTTGAGTTTATTGATTGATATGACAAGAAAATGGAAGTGGTCCGAATATGCAAATGAGGTGCAGAATCCATTTATCGGGATTGAGGAGGATGTGACACATGGAAGGGGGTAACATACTCATGTCAAACGTGAAAACTGTCGGACATTGACTGTTTAGTAGGGTGATGGTCACCTGAGACTGCTACAACAAACTCACAGCCATGAGGCATGGAGAGGATCAAATTGTCCAGCAGTTCTGTGGGATTCGTGGTCCCTCGCGCACCAGGGCAACTTCCAACTGAGGAAGTGTTATGGGAGGTGATTCGTGACTGGCAACACATCTTCCTAGTGCATCCCAAGCGTGTTCGATGGGGTTCAGGTCTGGAGAACGTGAAGGCCAGTCCAAACGCTCATTCCAACCTCTTGCAGCTTATTGTTGACGAGATGCGCATGGTGGTGGCGTGCATTATCATTCATAAAAAGAAAGTTGCCCCACTGTTGGCAGTAGAATTTTGTCCCGATATCTTATAGCATTTAACGTTCCATTTCTACCAACATGGAGGTCGGCACGATCACCAATGCCGATGCCTGCCCACACCATGATTTCACCTCCACCAAATGAAAGTCTTTCTTGCACGAAACGTGGATTCTCCCGTGTTCCACGTTCACGCCAGATCAGGGCACGACGATTGTCGGGCTGAATCTTGACTCGTCACTGAAGAGAACCGCGGACCACTCTTCACGAGTCCAAGGAAGATGCATTTCAGCCCACCTTCTGCGGTTCTGCGATGTTCAACAGTTAACGGAATGCATACCATTGGTCGCCGTGACGGGGTCGATTTCGCACGGTCTGAGTTCACACCAGTAGCAGCCAGAAACTGTCCCCGGCAGTTCAGTCGCATTGCTTCGCCGGTTCCTTCGTGCTAATAGCGTCAAGTAGCGTCATCTCTTGTAGGGGTGACACGTGGGCGGCACTGCCCTGGTCTTCTTCTTACTGTGCCAGTCTCTCTGAAGCGATTCCAGAGTCTGCTAATCACGCTTTGGGATGCTCGAACTGCTGCTGCCACTGTCATCTGTGCTTGGCCAGCTTCAAGACACCGTATGATTCTCCATGCTTCAGATTCGGGTAAATCACGTTGCAGAGGCATTTTTAGGTGACACTTAACGATTCTGCCACTTGTTGTTGATCCAGGAAAGTGGAAATAACCCAGCAGCGCCACCCTCTTTATACCGGGTTGTCGGCAAACATGAAAATTAACGTTTTGCATCACATTTGCATATTCAGACAAATTGCATTTCGTGTCATTTGCTTCTCTGATGATGTTCTTTCATAAAGAAACGCAAATGCCGCTGTTTTTTGGGTGTATTATAATATTCATTTCCATATATCCCTAAATTTTTTCAGTAGTATAGTAAGATTTTGATTGTTTTTTTTGGTTTTTTTTAGGAATGGACTTTCATTTTTGGGATATTTTTGATATATGAAATGAGTAAATTCTGGCCACCACAAACAGTTCTAATTTAAATATATAAATACAAGTACAGTGATACCTCGGGTTACGAACTTGATTCGTTCCAGAACTCCAGAACTAACCTGAAACGTTCATAACCCGAAATATTGAAATCAGTGAAATATAAAGATCTGTTTCAAGATGAAAGAATCGTTCCTTTTTATTAACATCTTGTCGTTTACATGACAAAACGCAAAGAATACATGTAGTTCACGTATTAAATAAAGAGAAAGAAAAAACAAGTGAAGATACCGGTGAAGATAGTTGATTTTGCCATGGTGTACTCATTAGTGATGTTATACACACGAACGCTATTTTCATGTTTCGTAATTATTTCTTTCTTTACCTCCACTGTTATATGTTTCTGATTTCTTACAACACCACTACCGTTCTTCGAACTCATAATTGATGGAGTTAACAAGGAAAATAATGAAAGAGATAAAATGAACACAGTGCCACTGATAAGAAATCTTTTACTGCCGTGTAAGGTCAATGACAGCGAGGCAGGGCACGCGTGCAAAACTAGGCTATTAGGCTAGCACTAAGCGATGTCGGTATTGCGTGGCCTTCGTTTGTTTCTAACGTTAAATCTTGCTCTCTCTCACCTTTGTTCGTAACCCGAGGCACTGTTCATTACCTGAGACAAAAAATTTTCGAAGTTGTTGTTCGTAACCCGAGGTGTCACTGTACAATAAAAAGCAAGTACTGTCAAAATAGTCTACATCTCGTTTTCCAAGCGGAATAATGAAAGACATGTTACAAAAATAAGGAGTAAGGGCTTATGTGACTCGGACGGATACATTTAGGGTTCAGGGGTGTTGGGCAGTAGACGCATAGGCCCACAGCTAAACAAAGGTGTGGTGCAAAACAACAAGGGAATACCCAATACGGATTCCACAAATAATTTCAACCTCCCAATCCAAGCATTTGGCTCCTTTTGGTAATTTAAACTCTGTTAACTTTATAAAATATTGACTACTTTTGCTAATTTTTAATTCTATGTCAACTTTACATCTAATTTTGACCTCTCATTTTGTTTTAGATTCAGATTTTGTTTATTTTATTTCAATTTTATTATGCTCTTTCTTTCTGCTGCTTTTAAACTTCCCTTGTTGTTTTGCGCCACACCTTTGTTTTAGCTCCGGGCCGATGCGTCTACTGCCTACCACCCCTTAATCCATAATGTATCCGTCCGAGTCACATATTCGTTGTCCCTCGATACTTATTTTCGTATCGTATTTATCATTATTCCGCTTGAAAACGAGATGTAGACCATCTTGAAAGTGCTTGCATTTTATTGTACTTGTATTTATGTATTTAAATTAGAACTGTGTGGAGTGGACAGAATTTACTTATTTCATATTAAGAAACACACGGGAAATATTTTCAATTTTTGGTATATCATTTTTATATTTTTTGCTGATTGTATTATTATATTCTATATGTAAGAGATGCAAATTAAAACAAAAGTTCAAATTGGACTTCCTTTAAACGTTTCTTTTATTCACAATAAATAAAAACGATAAAGCCCCTCACTTAATGACCTAGTCGTAGGAACGGAACTCGGTCGTTAAGTGAGGCGTGCCTGTAATTCATCTTACTTTGTTAATTTTGTATATAGCTTTGGCATTTTTTAACCAATAATGGTAACAATGTTTTCTTATGTTATTACCAATATTCGTCTCACTTTTTTCATCCAACTTCCTTCACTGTATTTATTGGCAGGCATCAGAAATCAAATTGAAAAATCATTCGTAAATGTTTGCGAAATTTCAATTTTAATGTAACGATGTAGAATTCCACTACCATATTTTAGCAGAATAATATACTAGCATATACAGTTGCATATTTACATATAGAAAGTTGCTTTGGGTTCATTTCATTTGCTGTTCATCTAACTACGGTTAAGGTTTGGACCGGTCTTCCAAACTCAACTTAGTACCTTACCTCCTACTCTCTTATGAAAGAGCAAGGAGAAAATTTTTAAATCTTAATAACTAGGCTATATTTTCTTAAAGAAAATTAATGACAAAGCAAATTATCACAATTATTCATTAGTTAGTAAATTGAAGTAATATTGTATAATATAAGAAAATGAAAATATTACAAAATAATTACTGAATGTAAAGTTTGTTTTTGTTATTAATCTAAGTTTAGAGCTTTAATAACGTTGTGAAAGCAAACGAAATTAATGAATGAAAATTGAAAACATTCGAAATGTAAATCTTCAATGTATAAAATTGATATCATATTCAGAAATGAGAAGAGACAAAAAACGAATACAGATAATCATCAGAAAGTGTGTGTCACCTCCAGCAGTTAAAAAAAGGGACAACCAAAACGTAAAAAATGAATCGAGAAATTCACGTGCCCGCATTCCGCCGGCCACAAATGAATTTTCTCTGCGCATTAGAAAAGATCAAAACCGCGTTTATATATTATATATAATAATGATTGAAACCAAGTATTTACTAGATGACATCCCAGGACACCTGTTTCTCGGTTATCAGCTGGGAGCAGTCACCAGTAAACAACGAAGTCTCAATACAATAAGCTCATTTCTCAATGCATTTTTATTATGTATTTGTTGAACCTTTTTTGATTTCTGGAGGTGCCATACTCTTTCTAATGATTATTCCTCTTGACCTCTATGAAACTATTTACTGGTGACTATTCCCAGCTGATGACTGCTAAAGAGCGAGAACAACTGTCCTAGGATGTCACCAATAAACATTTGGTCTCAACCAATTTTTAACAACACAGATATTTGAATTTTCTTATGGTCTAGCCATGCAACTGTCTTTGCTAATTGAAAGGATATTACGGTCATCCTGTAATAATCAAATTATAGCAACAACAATTCAGCAAATTGAAAATACTATATATAAGATTAATCTCAAATTTAGATTTAAGATTTAATAAGATTAAATAAGATTTAGAAAATTTTTGGTTGTATTAATATTATAGTAAGTTCAGATTAAATCTTCTATCTTGTATATATTTGTACTATACTTTGTAGCTATTCTGGGAATTAACAGTATTATTTACGATTTATTATAAAAGTAAATTTTTAAGTTAGAATCAACTGACGCTGAGGTATTCTTTAAAGTTCGTAATGTAATATTGAGAGCGAACATACATCAGATGTCTTCTAATAGTGGAGCAATCTTACATTAGACATAAATGTTTTTTAAAAAAATCATAATATATTTTGCTGGGTCGTGCTTATCCATGAATTCGGCAATTTTCTTGTTCCCAGTAACAAGGTGGGGTTTTAATAACAAGGAAATTAAATCCTTAAAGAAAATTTTATAGAAATACTAAAGAAACACCTAAAAATAGTAACTTCCTTGATATTAGTTATTATTACAACAATGAACGTTCAAAACAATAACATATATAAAAAAAGTATCGATCAAGGAGAAGTAATACTTCGTCGATGTATAGTTGTTTCAGCCAACAATTTACCCTTGGCAAACGAAACAAATCATTCAAACAGCCATAAATTTAAATTCTTTGTAATCTGTTAGAGGTTGGACACATAAATCGACTATCTATTCAGGTGATTATTGTAAACTAAGATTAAACGAAAAAAAGAGGAAAAATATAAATTAGCTCCGAAAACAAAACCATTCACCGCTTCGTTGTTCGTTGTTTTCTAAACATCTTTTTTTGAAAAAAAATTATATCACTGCTTTAGTTACTGCAAGAAAGGATTACAGAGAGGCTATAGAGTCTAATAGGACATTCTTCTAATCCTCAAAAACCTATAATCTATTAATGGTCGATGTTTTGAGTTGCGTGGATGGTTTCTTTTTTTATTTCTCTAAAAAATAAAATATTAAAAATTTTAACATGCGCTTAATTGTATAAAATGTAGAGTTGCCGACGCACTATTAAAAAGGGAAAGTGAAGATGAAAAGATTTTAAAAAACAAAGGAAACAACCAGTTTCGATTCCCTTAGAGTTGGAATCATCCTCAAGTAACAAGAATTTAAAAAAACGCTAAGCTTATATATGACAAACGCCATGATAGAGAGAGGGGCAGAGTTTAATTTGTGCGCAAAGGAATGCGCACAAGCAGGGATAACCATTTGTGCGAGAGGGGGGTGGGAATTAAATAAGAAAAGTTAGGATTTTGTTTCCTCTTAGAAGTTTTCTCTTTCCTTTTCCACTTATACGTCTTTCTTGTTTCTTAAGTGAGCGAGCGCCTTAATTACCAGATCGAAGGTAATGGAGGTGAATAAGGCGTCGACATCTAAGGAGAAGAATCCATGATGATATTGTAGATGACGTATTCTGTTGACGAAAGAAACACTGTCTTTAATGGCATGGCTGGATATGGTGCCTAGTTTCAAGAGCTTGTGGTAAAGAATAGCAGAAAGCTCTTTAATTATGACAATGGGTCGCACTGGATAGAGTCCATTTTTGTCAGGGGTTTTGTGCACTTTGGGTAAGAATTTTTTAGTTGGGATATTTAAAGTACTGCCTTTTAATTTTTCTGCAGTGTCCTGGGCTAAGCAATGTTGGGTTACCAAGGAACGTATAAGTTTTCTGTTATAATTGAGAACCATTTTAGGTTGACTTGTAAAATATTAAATTCCATTAGTGGATCCAAACGTAGATTAGCCATGTCAATATATTACTGTTCGTTTAAAACAACGAAACCTCCTCCCTTGTCAGCTGGAATGAGACTGTCGTTATTTTTAAATGCTTCTAATCCATTTATTTCAAGTGGATTGAAGGGCGAGGGGATAGGTTGGCCGATGGTTCTTCGTACGACATTACCGATAGTTTTTCTCAGGGAATCGGGAAGCTCTTGAGGCGGGAAGTTGGATAAGGCGGCTTCAGTAGATGTAATAATGTCCGATATTTTAGGACGATTAGGACTGTAATAAGGATTGGGTTGCACGAGATCCTAGTCTCTTGTCACACTCGAGGTGGTTGACAACAGAAAATCGAACCCTCAGATTGTACTTAAGTGAAGAAAGTCCCACACCTGAACTTCAAAAAATAGTTGTATTTATTTTGAGATCATATATGACAATGTTTTATTTACTTTAAAACAAATAAATACTTTACAGAGGGACCAAAACTTGTGTAGCAATGAATACAATCTTCAAGGTACCTGCCTGAAGATTTATATAATATTGTCGATCAAAATAGCTTTTTCGCTCATCCAGAACATTAAATGTCATGGCTAATGACAATATAATATAAAACACATTGTGTTTTGAGACATTGGGCTTCGACGAATTCTAAAGGCGAGACAGTTAGATCAAAAGAGAACAACTATCAGAACTTTCATGCCGCCAAAACTAAATTTCAAGGCTCAACACTACTCGGAAATAATTGACTGGATGGACTGTGATTTATCTTCTCCCCCATTATTAAAACATATCATTGACGATGAAATTCAATCACATATTCAAAATGACTCAGTCCCTAATTGGGATATAACATTAAAGACATTTTCACACACAGTTCAACGATGTGTGATAGCAGTGACAGAAGTCTCAGGAAAGGTTTGTGGAGCTGAGTCTAGGGATGGTTTTATTAGAACGACTCAAGGTCAACCATGCCTAACTTCGCCCATAAATCAGATTTCAAAGAACCTTCAGCTAAGAATGAGGGAAAACGGAGATGTTCAATTGTTCAACATAAGTTTCTTGGACTTACGACTCTTCACACAAAACTTTGGCTTTTTCAATAAAAAAAATCTGTTTAGAAATACACTCGGACCTCTATTTAACGAACCTTTATTTTGCGAATTTCTCTATTTTGCGAACTTTTCTTTGGAACCAAGAACATTTTGCTAATTTCTTCGTAAAATAATCTCCAAATAGCGAAGTGCATTTTCTATTTAACGAACTGTTTCTTGGTATCTATTTTTTTTCTCCTTCAAATGTGTTTATTATTAATATTCCCTTAGAGGAAATGAAAGAAATGTGGATACAGCTGAGGAAAAAAGAAGATATTAATTATGATGTGTTGATTGGTGATTATCTTTCACTTGATTTTGAATTTGAGACCTCGGAAACACTAACTGAATCGGATATTTTGGACAGTGTGAAAAATAAAATCAATACAGCTATGAATTGCGATGAAGATGATGAAAATGGAAATGATCATTATGCAGAAATCAAAAAACCTTCGTATGATGAAATGCTAAAATCATTTGAAACAATCCGACGCGGATTACAATTTGAAGAAAATACGCCTGAAGGGGTTTTTGGTGCATTGCAAAGATGCGAGACATACTATTGCAAAAACACTTTTTCAAAAAAAAAAGACTCAGACAAAATTAACAGACTTTATTGGTAAAATTTAAGTACCCATATAATAATGTATGCTTTATGTCATTACAATTATTACGTTTATTAATAATATTTATTGTTTATGTATTTTAAATCTGTTTTATTTAGTTTAAAGTAATTTTAAAAGGTGAATCTCTATTTAACGAATTTTCTATATAACGAACTTTTTTTCGGGATTTAGCGACTTCGTTAAGTAGAGGTCCGACTGTAATACTAATGGTCTAAAATAATTTGTTTTTAGACATTTAATCTTGTAATCAATAAAGAAAACCAAAAAAACAAAAACATGTTAAGTTGTTAGTATTTTTTCCTCCTTGAACTGTGATCTACCTTTCTTTGTAAATTGTTTTCAAAATTTCATTCATTTGGAAGGCAATGCGCCACTGGGAAATGTTGATGGATTTAAATAATATTTAAGCGTTATTTTCGGTTGTTTTAATACATAGGAATTTGAGCTATTACATTCGGGAAGAGGCTAATTTAAAAATGGAAATGTGAATTTTTCCAATGTAAAATTTTGTTAACTTTCGGCAAACTTTAGAGCAAATGCGCGACCGGAAGATATAAGCCGATTTTATTCCTTTTTTTACCTCTTTTTAATCTCCCCAATTCGCAACTTTTCCGCAGTAATGACCAATTTTCATTCATTAATTTCGTTTGCTTTTACAACGTTATTAAAGCTCTAAACTTAGATTAATAATAAAAGCAAGCTTAAATTCAGTAACTATTTTGTATTATTTACATTTTCTTATATTATACAATATTACCTCAATTTACTAACTAATGAATAATTGTGATAATTTACTTTGTCATTAATTTTCTTTAAGAAATTGTATCCTAGTTATTAAGATTTAAAAATTTTCTCCTGCTCTTTCATAAGAGAGTAGGAGGTAAGGCAGTGTTTCTCAACCTTTTAGTACTTGCGACCCAATTTTCAATCACAATTCTCATCGCGCCCCCCTCCAAAAAAAAACCTCTAAACCTATCTGTTCAACCAAAAAAAAAAAAA
>JAFIDM010057047.1:11571-37161 GCA_023159025.1 Thereuonema tuberculata | reverse complement strand
AATACATACCTGAAATTATGCCGTGTATTTTTGAAACACCCTGTATACAAAAGCAGTAATAATAATCTTTCTATGATCCCAAAAGATCGAGACGGTGACATGGTAAAGAAAATGGCAGTAATATAAAAGTTAAAATGCAGAGACTGCAACGCCATATATTATGGAAGCACCGGTAAGACCATAAAGTCAGTGTGAACACTTAAAAGCATTCAAAACAACACAACCCGGAACCAAAAACAGAAGTTCTTTATCAGAGAAAGGATAGAGAAAAAAGACTGAATATAGAGACACTTATTGTAAACCGTTATATTTGCATAAATAAGGGAAAAGGGTTATAAATGAATAAGTATTTAATAGAAAGTTTCAAAAAGGTTTTTAAAATTAAAAAGCAAAATTCACGTAAATTGCTAAAATTGTTTAAGTGAATATCCAATAGATTGTTAAAAATTGTTAAAACTGTTTTAAGAGAATAATCAATAGATTGTTATAGTTTGTTTTTTTAACAAAGTAGATATATCAAAATGGCTATAAATTGTTTTGTATTTGTTGTAAAATTTCAAATCTAAGTATTATTAATTTTTCGAAGTTCTAAGCTAGAAATTCTCTTGACGAAATATTGTTTATAAATAAAAAAGAGGAGACAATTAAAGTAAAACTTTTTTTCATGTTTTTTTTAACTGAAAAAGGCTTCATTGAGAAAAATATCGTTTCTAATTAAGAAGAAGTTTCCACTCTAAGGAAATACAAAGTTTTCTAGACTACGGTAATCCTTTAAAGAACGTAAATTAGCTAAACTCTCTTTCAGTGGAAATGCAGGGATTAATCGTTCAAAAAAAAAAAAAACTAAATGAAACTGATTCAACTAATCCGGATTCTTAGCCTAAAACTTTTGTTTTTAAGTTTGACATGAATGAAAGTTGTATAAAATATTAGAAAAGAACTAATAAATTAAAATCTTTAAAAGTTCACAGACCGAATATGATTTTTACTATTTAATAAATTATTAAATATTACAAAATAACAAATTTTGTAAATGGTGAAAGAAATTTGAAAGATCTTAAAATTATGTTAAAAATGTTCACATAATTTAATTTTTTTAAATTGCATGTTATAAATAATTAACAACTTCTTAGTATTACTAACATCATAACATTTAAAATAACTCAAAAACTTTAATTCTCCTTCAGGCAATATTTCGTCCTATTGAAAGGACTTTGACGAGCCATTTCTCCTACTTAAATTCGAAATAACATCCAAGAATTTATAAGCATGACAATACAATAAATGAAACGTGATGTCAAACACGTTCAATTAATTAATTTCTATTGTTAAAAATCTTTTAAAATTCAATAATTCAAATTTAAAATTCTTTTAAAATAATTTAAAGATTTCAAATGTCTTATATTTTAAAAACATCTTTATTTTTTAAAAGTCCTATTAATAATTTAAAAGTCCTATTAATAAAGTCTTCAAGATTAAATCCGATGCCTAAGTTGAAACACTTTTCTTAACTTTCGATGAGATCTTAAATTCTTCATTCTCCCTTGCTTCCTCTATCACTACAAACGCGATGATAATGAACCTGTGGAATACCTATATTCGTAATTCCTCTTCTTAATCTTGAACAATTAATCAAACGCTGCCAAAGTCTTGATTTCCTTAACATTCACCATAATCTTATAGGATAAATAATTAACAACTTCTTAGTATTACTAATATCATAATATTTAAAATGACTCAAAAACTTTAATTCTCCTTCAGGCAATATTTCGTCCTATTGAAAGGACTTTGACGAGCCATTTCTCCTACTTAAATTCGAAATAACATCCAAGAATTTATAAGCATGACAATACAATAAAAAGGCATCGGATTTAATCTTGAAGACTTTATTAATAGGACTTTTAAATTATTAATAGGACTTTTAAAAGATAAAGATGTTTTTAAAATATAAGACATTTGGAATTTTTAAATTATTTTAAAAGAATTTTAAATTTGAATTATTGAATTTTAAAAGATTTGTAACAATAGAAATTAATTAATTTAGTCGCCTGTCAAATGTACAAAAACAGGCTCCCGTGTGCTCCTTGATGATGCAAGTGTGGAAATAGTCTCAATCTCTTCGTTTGATCTTGGAGAAACATAATTTTGATGGTGCCACTCTTGAAAATGGTGCGTTTGAATTCTGCGGCTAAAAAACAAACTGGCCCCCTTCGCAAACATATTGTCCTATTTATATAAGTAACCGTCGGGATTACGAAAAAAAGTTTGAAACAAAAAATGTAGCTACATAAATTCTGCACAGAAAAGGTTATTACAACTTTTTATGTAGGATCAACCGTTTCCTCATAAAAAGTCCTTATATATTTTTCAAAACTGAAAATGAATAGGTCGCAGTATGAGGGTTTTGCAAGCGCATATTTACATCCTTGACATTATTTTTATGACCTGTTTTTAATTTATAAAAAAATTTCACGGTATTATATTAAGCTATTATTATTATTTCTTTGTTTGAAATTAATTTTTTTTTTTATTTCCTGTATTTAATGCTCATTTAGGGCCGCTCAATTGACGATGTCGCTAAGACACTGGCCTCTCAGCTCTGAGTCCTGGGTTCGGTTCTCATGTGGATTTCGTTGATGGTGACGAACCGTGTTGGGCAGGTTTTCCTGGGGTTCTCCCGTTTCCCCTGCATTTCTCACACCATCCTTTCTCAGTCTTTCTCTCCGTCTATCCTTTTTTCCGTAGGATAGTACAAAAGATCTTTCAGGTCGACGTGCTCGGCAGTCATGCCACCCATTTTCAATTAATCTAATCTAATGCTCTTAAAGGCGGGCGGGCGTCGAGCTGCCCACCCGACCTCAACTACGTCCCGTTGATCCTAAACGCTGGGAGCCTGACCTCCTGCGACCCCCAAAAGCCTATGTAGGCTTATCGTGGGACACTTAACGTAACTAATCTAATGCTCATTTGACAAATAAAAGGAAGGCAGATAACAAGCTCTGCTGTTTAATCTGTAGTGCTCAATCGTCAGAGAAATGGGTTTCACAACCTTCAAATGACGCTTACGAGAAAATTGTTGTGTGTCTAAACAAACGGGCCAAATATGGCGAAGAGAATAGTGAAAACATATTGAAGAAGTTCGGAAGTGATTCTAGCTTAGAGACATTGAAACAAAACAATTTGAAGTGGCGTAGATCTTGTTACCAAAATGTTACCCACAAAAAAATAACTGATAGGCTTCAAAACAAGTACGAGTGTTTGGAGGCAACGTCTTCAGATCAAGAGGCATCTACAGAGTGCATTCAACCTACTGAAACACATGTACTTTCCTCGAATGCTACTAGGTATACCAGGTCACAAACCGAAAGGACTAGTGCTTTTTTTGTGATCACGCAGCGGACAGATAAGTAAACCTAAGGAGAGTTTCAACCGACAAGGCTGGCCAAAACTTACGTAAATCCATTGAACTTACAAATGATAATAAACTCAGAGTAAGATTAAAAGAAGCAATAAATATGAATGATGCCCATGCAATTGATGTAATGTACCATCGAAAATGTTGGACAAAATATGTCACGAATGTAATTCGAACAGACAAACAGAGATATGATGAAAATCATCCGCACGAGCAGAGTAGTATTTCGTCAATGGCGTCAGCAGTCGAATTCATCAATATTCTGGAAGAAAAACTGTCAGGTCAAATTTTTGCAATGGATGTTATTGGAGAAACATAGAAGACTATTTGTGCTTCCAATAATGTACTGGAATCGCCCATGTCACGTAGGCAGTTAAAGGTATTTATTGAGACGAGCTATTGGACAAGGAAATTGACAGTGTAACTAACCAGAGCCAGTTTCCATTAAGTGTACAGAGAAGAATTGTTAGCAAAGGCTGAAAGTTATGGCGACCAAAAAAAATGACAGAACTTAATGTTTTGTTTCAGGCTGCAAACATAATCAGAAATCTTGTATTGAAATCAAAGCTGTGGAATTTTGATGGCTCTGTTCCAGAAGATTTCAGTGGTATTATTCCAAATGAAATTAATTGCTTTTTTTAAGTGGTGCATTGGGGGAAATAAGGGCATTTCAGCAGAGAAAAAGGAAAAACATGAAGTTGAAAGGCGAACTTGTCACATGTCACAAATTATGATGGCAAATTGTCTCTCTCGCAGGCAAGTTGAAAACAAGCAGTATACTCAGTTTTATCATACAAGGGACTTACCTCTTCAAATAACTATCCTTCTGATAATTCATGGGTCAACCCGCAGTCAGTTCCTAGTGAATCTTGTGCGTAGTATCGGATGTAGCATTGATTATAGTCGTGTTCTAAAGTTGAAAACACAAATTGCAGCAAGTGTTTTGAAAAGAATTCGTGACAATGATGGACTTTATATGCCACCAGACATTGTACCAAATAGATTTATACATTGTGCTGCGGACAACCTTAACTTTTCTGAAGACACTGCAGATGGTAGGAGACCACTTCATGGGATTGTCATAACTGTGTATCAAGGTTATGAAAGATTCTGATACATTTGTACCACTATCATTAGCTTCACCAAATGTGTGTCCAGTAAAATCGTTTGACAGTGCTCTCCCAACAATAATAACATATACAAATCCACCTAAGTGGACAACCTGCTGCCCCCTTCCTGTGGTTTCAATCACTCAACTTAACCACCTAAACATTATTCGGGAGGCCGAACTAGCTGATGCTGTCTGGTTTTTTTTTTTAAGAAACTATATACTGACTACGAACAAGAGGCCTTCTACACATTCTTAAACATGGGCAGTTGGAGGGACAAAGCAGCTTCATCACATGGCGATGATATATCTCGTCTTGCAAGTACGCAGGAGGAGGCCGACACAGAGATCATATTACATGCAGCTTATTTAGCACAGAAAGGAATTAAAACTAATCATTCGTTCTCCCGCGATACTGATGTCATGATTTTAGCGTTATCCTCAACATTCGAAAGAATTTGCATATTTCCTCGGCCATGGCATGAAAAGGTTCATTCAGCTAGATTCAATTTACAGAGCACTTGGACCTCTGAAAGCCTCTGCACTCCCTGGATTACACGCACTTTCAGGAGCTGATGTAACAGGATCATTTCCTGGCAAAGGTAAAATCTGTTATTGATTTTTTTGACTTACTTTAACTTAACGACCCTTGACGTGATTTAGGTACTTCTCAGTCTTTGATCAGGGTGATTGAACATTACCTATTTACCTGGTTCTGCTGAGCAAATAAAAAAATAATTTTCTTGCTTCTTCTTCTTATGAGTCATAGGTGTGCCCTGATAGAATGAACATAAATACTTAACTCCTCAAAACAGAATACCTGAAAACTGCTTCGAAGGAAATAACTTACATCCCCTGTGTGTGTAACTTCCACTTCGTGAAAGATATAATGGAGTAATAAATGAATATATTGATGCGATGTCGACAAGGACGAGCTATGACGTAATATAGGCGGACCGCAAAGAGATCTCCAAAAAAGAGAATCCCAGACGCCAGGTCGAAGGCCGTCCCGGATTGGCCAATTATGCCGCGTGTGATTGGCCAGGCCGGGGACTCTCAGAATCCGAGATCGCCTCCCCTCTCCTCGATGGCGGACCGCAAAGGAAGCTCAGAGCGACCTGGATCTGAGAATCCCATATTGTATAATATTAACCTGGATTTGAGAATCCGATGACCTATTTCATCCTGTATATAAAATGTAATTAATTGTAAATAAATGTAGATACCTTAGACCGAACCCTTGACTCTGTCTCTCTCATTTTGACCACACATCACTGGTGCCTAAAACCCGACGAACCACGGATCACCGACCGCCGAACGGATCACGATGTAGCGACGACATTCGCCCTGGAACCGGGCTCCGAACATCGGAGCACGGACGATGCCTTTTCCGCCCACACCTGATTACCGATCGCCACAGAATTGGCCGGGACCACAGACGATGACTTCCGAACCAACTGGACCACATGCCGAGAACCCACACTCTTCTCGGGCTGCCCCACTGACCCCCTCGCCTTGCTCCGGACTGCGAGCACGTCGCCCGCCTCAACGGCTGGACTGCCGCGGAATTGGACCAAAGCACCGACCGTCCTCTGAACCCGCCATGACGAATACTGCCGCAAGAAATTGAAAGGAGCAGCCTTCGCCCTCACCACAACAGCCCAAACAGACGAAGGAACGGAGTTCCGACCAACCTTGACGGCGATCCATCTGGGTCCAATTACAATTTAATTAATTGTAAATAAATATAGATACCTTAGACCGAACCCTTGACTCTGTCTCTCTCATTTTGACCACACATCAATATATCAAATGGTTACCTTTCAGAAGTGCCTGCTGTGTAAGTGTATTAATAATAGAACCCATACAGGTGAAAAGTCATAGAAACTTTTTTTCCAAAGTTTCCATTTTCTAATTATTTCCATAAGGTACTCGAGAAAAAGCTGAAATCGTAAAACTCATAAGAGATCATTGTTTTTTTCATATTATTAAGACTTAATTCTAAAACATTCGTTGATTCAATTATCAAATTTAATATCACGGCATGTTATTGTATTAAAAGAGGATTTGATTATCGTTATTATTATTAATATTATAACGTCATTTTTTGTACTAGAACAGTAAAAAAGTAATTACTATACTAAAGCTTAATGCTTATTTGTTTGTGGCTTCAGTTAAAACGTGGAAACGATGCACTGAAACCAATTAGTTTTCAAGAATTTCAGTAAAAAACTTGAGAACCGCTGCTGTACATTAGGATGGCTATGGCTGAACCCTCTGGGAGTCATGATGGCATTTACTTGATTCAAGCTCGACTAACTCCAGAGCAAAAATCAAAAGCAAATGCTATATCTCCTATGGCCGGTTTCTCGAAACAGAATAAAAGGCGTTTCACATGGATCCGAAAATCGGATGGTCTGGTCCACGAATCGGACGTATTCTCTTTAGCATGGCCACGAAACTCTCCCACGTCATCTATACGACATGTAATATTCAAATCGTTCGTATAGACGACGTTTCGTGGCCATGTGCAAGAGAATACGTCCGATTCGTGGATCCGACCATCCGATTTTCGGATCCATGTGCAACGCTCTTATACTCGTAAACAGGAACGTCGGAACTGGAGGGGCGAGTTGCCCCTCTACTTTTCTGAACTATCTTCTCCCTCCCCCCGCCCCAATCACTAAACTATCAGAACTATAATAGACGAGAGTTCCACTTCGTCAATTAAAAAAAAAGTGAATACATAAACAATCGAATTTTCTCCAATCTATTTTGCTTAAAAACATAATCAACAACAACAACTTCATTTTATCGCAGCTCTAGATAGAATCCGTGCCCTGCTAAGTATTGCGATTTTCTTTATTTTATTTCTTATTTCTGACTATTTGATTTTGCAGTCTTACCCTGAGGATATTCGAAAGATAATTTACACATTAACTATTTTTTGTTTAATTTCTTTTTTCATATTATTAGATACAAATACATTATATATAAATCAATGTAATGTTATTCATGTTATTGAAATCAAATATAACAAATAAAACTGATGATTATTTTAATATAAAGGCTATAGGAAATTCAGAAGAGAGGGAAAAACAGACACGTATGAGAAAGCAGAAGATAAGTTTAGTTCGCTTATTAAACTTATTTAATTATTTAAATAGACAAAATTATTAAAAATAAAAAATGTGATGTTTTCGCTTCTATGTTCAGAAGTTCTGTAATTATTGCTTAATGCAGTATTATAATTTTAAATTTCATAATTATTAATAAATTAACATTCAATTAAAGATAAGATTGATTGGTTTATTAATTAGAAATCATTAAAATTAATTAAAATATTGCATCCCCCCCCCCCATCGACTCTTGAAGAAGTCATCACTCACATGTCTGGTCCTAAGTCATCACTGAACTTAAACAATTCAAGCGATCCATTGTCATTTGGAGCCTAAGTGAGGATTGAAACATGGATCATAGCTAATAGGTCAATAACGAGAGTTTAAGCTGCGATTAGTTCACTTTCTCTCGTCCTGCAGCAAAAACCCAATGGACACTCGGTGATGGAAGATTCTGACATAGGAAACTTGTGATAATGGAAACGGTTTTGATGCCCAGACGTACTTTTTTGCTACGGAATGTTTCGGGCAAGTTATTGTGAATGTAGATAGAGTTCATCAAAGTAAGTTTCCGAAACAGTTTAAGAACATTTCTCACCTCATTGGATTCCCAAAATTACATCAAGTTCGCGATGAATATATAAGTCATTTTTCAGATATGTACACTATTATTTAGAATTATAAAATGAAAAAGATAAAGAAAGTGTGAAGTTGTTGTATATTTGGCATCAAAATCTGAAATTCAAAATTATCTGCCAATTACTGAAATATCGTAGATTAAAAAATGTTGTTTTACTTATAATCTCTTCCTGAAACTCACCATTACTTTACAGTCAAGAATTTTTGAATATTTTTTTAACACTTAATTACTATCCGTTTCGAAAAGCGAGAACCACGACAACACAGACGATTCTACCCCGGAAAGGGGTGATACGCTAAGATGGGCACTTTCTTAAGACCTGTTTTTCTTTTAGTATCTGTTATTTTTGCTATAGTATTTATTCTTTCCATAATTCTTTCCCGAAAAGCGCAAATAGAACGCAGCTACTAGTAAACTAACACTGATAAAAAGTAAATATCCTCTCTTTATTTTTTCCTCATCCCTGTTTTCAGAAAATCCAAGGAGATCTGACGCATGCGCAAAAGCGTTGAAGGCTCTCGTAAATGAAACGAACAGTAAACATGTCAATTTATTCTTATTACTGTTGTATTCATTTCTTTCTGATTCTATAAATCACAGTAATATAGCTGTAAAAATATAAAACACTATTTATATCCTACTTAAGGTCAAAATTTCTTAACAAAAACTATAAGTTTCATGTATTCAAAATATATGGAAGTAATCCTTTAACACTTATCCTTTTCAGGAACTAAGAAGATGCTATTTTACTGATCATAATTTGGGCTTTACTTATAAACTCAGCTGGAAAATGTGATTTGGAAATGAATATAGGCCTTTTTATTATTATTATTATTATTACCATTTATATTTTAAATGAAGATATTTACTTAGATATTAATGAATAAATAATGAAATAAAAAAATCAAGATTGTTCGTCTTCATGTTGTCAGGTTGAGCTAGTTTCGTGGTCCCTAGTTGGCCAAATTCGAAAAAGGATGGAAACAAAGTAAAATTTATAAAAGTAAAAAGAAACTAAGTGATTTTATTAATTTCTTTTCTTCCTCCATCTAGTAAAAAAATGATATTAATATGCTCCTTAAACTATTTAAAAAACTTATAATAGCACAAAACATCGCCACGGCATCAAATCAGGTTTCGTAAAGCATCTATTCGACAAACCAAGCATAGAGTGAGCAGAAGAATGTTAAACTCGTGAAGAGAAAAGAGACAACAGGTTTAAATTACAATTAAATGACGCTTTTTGGATCAAAAAATGTTTAACAGCTTATAAGATTCCAAAGAAGAAATTGCAGTTGTGATTTGAAATAAACTAGTTACACTCTAATCAGATTTTGAATTTAAGTGAATTTTTTTATTGTGAATTAAAGATGTTGAAGGTCACATTTGTTTTGACATGAAAACAAATATACTATCTAAAGAGAAACGAAGCATAACCGTAGTATATATTGGAAAATAAACAATTTTTTAATTGAGAAGATCAAAAAACAAAAAAAAAAAATAAAAAAAACAGAAACTGAAATTTACAATATTATCCAGTGATCGATAAGCATTGGATGCTGACTGTCTTTAAGGAGACGCAAACATTTCATTTCCGTTTGATTTACTTATTTTTTTCAGTTTTTATTAGATTTTTCTGATAAATTTTATTTTTAACTTAATTCTAGATTCTAAGTTCAATAATTTACTGCAGAAATAAATGCTTAGAAACTGCTCAAAAGCTATTGATTGCTTTTCTTTTAGCCTTGAAATGGATCGGTTTTTTTTTCTCTTTCTTGTGGTAACCAAAGTGCTGTGCAATGTTTTTTATTCCATATTTTGTTCTTATAATAATTGCGTTGATACTACGAGCTATAATTGGCCTTACATTTATATAAACCCTGTTCTTTTTCTTTTGGGATTTTGGGTAGTTCTTTCATTCTAGGGAGAGTTCTATTAGTGTTAATCATGCAATATTTAGTTTCTTTTTCATACAATCCTTTATTGTTACTTTTCTTAATAGTTTTTTGAAGTTCTTTAATGCTTTTTCCTTCATTTTGCATAATATTAGTGAAACCTACGTTTTCATTAATAAATTTTTCTCCGAATTTTAAATAATCATTTATTCAATAGCACCGTTGCAACTCCTTTCTGGGCTTCTGTGCTGATTATGTGATCACGTTGTGTTATAAGATCATTGAGTTCTTTGTATTGTAATTTCTTTATACTTAATTTGTTATACTTTTCTTATTTCAATTCACTGATTATGAGACCAATGTCCTTACATTCATTGACATCATTTACGAATTGAATCTGTGACTCAGTATTAGTTGTAACCTGCATGATTTTTATTTTTTCATGGCCCATATTAAAGTTTAATCATTTTTCGGAGAGTAGCTTTTGTATTTTGTTGAGTACTAAGGAGCTATTATTAATAAGCATAGTGGTCTTTAAATTGGGATTCCTATTCTTGATGTCTACCTTTTCTTCATATTTATGATGTTTGTTGTACCAAATTTTGAAATTTTTTGGCTGATAGTTTTTGCAGAACATTTTGTAAGGACAGAACATAGCATTCACATCACAAATTCAGTCATATACGGAATACAAAAAGATACTTGTCTTTGAAATTTTTTCAATATTTAGCAATAAAAAACAAAACAAGTTATATTGATAAATACTTAACTGTCTAGATAATGTAAATAAATCCATCAATCAATACTTTTGAAAAACTTCTTTTACTCCAGTACTATATTTCGAATAATTTCTTCAATTATTCTTCCTCAGGTGATAGGTAAAAGAGGAAAATAGAATAACATAAAATAAACTTTCCTCTCATTACAAAGTAAAAATAAATAATGAATTTACATCAAGTTCTTTTAAACAACATTAATGAATGGCATGAGACATTACAAACCATTATTAATTGAGGTCATACTAAAATAATTACAATTATTCAAATGAATAATGATACACTACTAATCCTTTACATCAGTAATTCTAATAAACAATGATTTAACAATTAGTGCTGTATCATTATTCATTTGAATAATTGTAATTATTTTAGTATGACCTTAATTAATAATGGTTTGCAATGTCTCATACCATTCATTAATGTTGTTTAAAAGAACTTGTTGTAAATTCATTATTTATTTTTACTTTGTAATGAGAGGAAAGTTTATTTTAGGTAAAAGAGGAAAATAGAATAACATATCACCTGAGGAAGAATAATTGAAGAAATTATTCGAAATATAGTACTGGAGTAAAAGAAGTTTTTCAAAAGGATTGATTGATGGATTTATTTATAAAACAAGTTATAACTAAGATATTTGTATCAACAACGCATCACAGTATAGTATTTTTTAGTTATTATACGACACTAATAATCAACTCTATATGAACGTATTATTAATGCTAATGCGTCATCATTTTTAGCTCCGTCACAATCCGCATTCATTAGCAGGCGATTGGATCTAATTTTGAAGAATAGCAACAGATGGCGCATCAAGAGAAAACTTGCAATTAACATGTGACCAACCACTCACATCGTTTTTCAAAACCAATCGCTGCTTAGTAGCCAACAAGATATTTTCTATTTGAGCATGACGTCACATGAATTGCCAACATTCTCTTCTATTCAAAATAATGAATAGAGTGCTTCTATAAACTCTATAAATAAAATAAAATTGAAAAAAGAATGTTTTTGTTTGAAAATAAGCGATATAACATTTGAAATATTAAATTTATAAGCGGACTGATACTAAAATAAATAAATAAATAAATAAATAAATGGAAAAAACGATATTTTTCAAAAATAATACTGAGACAGAAGTTTTAAATTTCACTATTATTTCATAAAATATTACGAAATGAAATTAGGTTTGAATTATTTTTCGTTTTCAATAAAGATTAAGGAAAATTAAAGAAATGAAATGCTAGCAAAGAAATTGAAAAAAAAAAAAAATGATGAAATTCGTGAATTTTTATTTTTTATTATTTGTTATTTTGTATAAATCAGTGATTTTTTTCTGTGTTGTTATAAATCGTTCATTTAAATCGTGAAAGGAACTTTCACAAAAAAGAAAGATTAAAATTTTGTTATAAATATTTATAACAAGCATAATATTTAAAATAACTCAAAAACTTTAATTCTCCTTCAGGCAATATTTCGTCCTATTGAAAGGACTTTGACGAGCCATTTCTCCTACTTAAATTCGAAATAACATCCAAGAATTTATAAGCATGACAATACAATAAAAAGGCATCGGATTTAATCTTGAAGATGCGCATGAAGGATGTAATGTAATCTTGAAGATGTAATGTGTACTATTAATCATCTTCCCCTACACCAGAAAATAAATGCTAAACATTACATTTATTTATAGAAAAAAACAGCGAATTTTCGAGGAGAAAAATAAAAGAACGTCTCCTCTTCTTCAAGCCTTTACAAATAATAATAATAATATTAAATAATAAATCACGAGATTTTGAATTTACAATATCTGTGAAATATAAACAATACAATATTAATACAATATGTTATTAAAAATGATTAAAATTTAGCCAAACGCACAAATATTTTAAAAAAGTTTTTAAAAAATACAAGGATAAAAGAAACACAACGTTTCGACTTGCCTGCAAGTCATCGACCAAGTGATCGATCCAGTGGAACAGTGGGTTTATATAAGTCTCTTGCACCAATCGTAGCTGTATGTAAATGAAGTGATGACAGTATTGCCATCTCGTGTTTGTTTTTACAATTATAATGCCTCCACCTGGTGTGAGCATTTGAAATTAATATCAAAATAAACAACTCGTAAATGTATCTCAAAAATTATTGAACGACGCTCTTATTCTTTTTGTTTTTTAGAAAAACCATATAAATAAATATTTTGCACCGATATAGAGTCATTGTAACATAATGAATCGTTCAATATGCATAATGACTCTTTACATTTTCGTTTCAGCGCATGATCCTCATGACCAATGATACGTGGGTGCTGCAGATCTAACACGTGTCCTGTAAAAATTAAAAAAATTTTTTTTTATAAAATTAGCGATATAACATTTGAAATATTAAATTTATAACCGAATTGATAAATAAATAAATAAATAAATAAATAAATAAATAAATAAATAAGTCGAAAAAGGAACTTTTCAAAAATAATACTGAGACAGAGTTATAAATTTCACTGTTATTTCATCAAATATTAGAAAATAAAATTAGTTTTGAATTATATTGACTTCGTCTTCAATAAAGATTAGTGAAAATTAAAGAAATGAAATGCTAGCAAAGAGAAAGCAATTAAAAAAAATCAAAAAAAGTTAATGAAATTCGTGAATTTTTATTTTTTATTATTTATTATTTTGTATAAATCAGTGATTTTTTTATGTGTGTTGTTATAAATCTTTCATTTAAATCGTAAAAGGAATTTCCACAAAAAAAAAATTTAAAATTTTATTAAAAATATTTATAACAACAATTAAAAAAAAAAATTTATGTAAGCATTTTTAACATAATTTTAAATCTTTTTTTTAAAAAAATACACGAAGAAAGTTTTACTTTAAATTATCTTCTCTTTTTTTATTTATATACAATATTTTGTCAAGAGAATTTCTAGCTTCTTCGAAAAATTAATAATACATAGATTTCAAATTTAAAACAAATTCAAAACAATTTATATACATTTGGATATGCCTATTTTGTTTTAAACAATCTACAGATATTTTGATATGTCTACTTTGTTAAAAAAACATGCTTTACCAATCTTTTGAATATTCTCTTAAACAATTTATAACAATTTACGTGAATTTTCCTTTTTAATTTTAAAAACCTTTTTGAAACTTTCTATTAATTACATATTTATTTATAACCCTTTTCCCTTAGTTATGCAAATATAACGGTTTATAATAAGTGTCTCTATAATCAGTCTTTATTCTCTATCCTTTATCTGATAAAGGAGTTCTGTTTTTGGGTCCAGGTTGCGTTGTTTGGAATCACCCTTACTTTTAAGGTCCTATCCGTGCTTCCAAAATATATGGCGTTGCAGTCTCTGCATTTTAACTTATATATTACTGCCATTTTCTTTAGCATGTCATAGTCTGGATCTTTTGGGATCATAGAAAGAATATTATGAATAAAGTTCATAGTCAAAGCCGGCACACCTGTTTAAAAATGAATAATTATGAAAAATAATTAATAATTAACACATTTTGACTAAATTTCTAAAACCTATTTAAAACTAAAACTATGTATAATTAAAATCTACATAATAAAATTTTAAATTAAAAACGATCAGGTTTGGCGTCTGTACAATCGACGCCTTTTCAAGTGAAGAACTAACATTATGTTTTGTTTAAATATTCAAGTCCAAAAATACGTAAATAGTCCATGCATATCCAATGCCACCTGTCTCCAGGTGGCATTGGCATATCTCCCATAGGGTGATGTCAAATACCATATAGACTGTATAGTATTTGGTGAAGTGACGTAAATTGGCTTGACGTTGGTGACTTCGGAACTCTGGTGGTGTCTTTTGAAATTACTGCAATTATGGCAACCATGTTTGTTGTCGTCTGCTATGAGGTGTGAAGGCGCTATATTCCCAGACTTATTATTTCTTTTTCTTTTTTATTAAATCATTAGCTGCTGTGAGAGCTGTCGTCAGATAGTTATCTGTAACGAACCTCAAAGAAAATAAAAATTAGAATAAAACATAATGTAAATTAATGTTATTAAATCAATTACTTGGTAGCAAAATTAGATATTTTAGTTGAAATTTATATTTCATTCTTTTCCTTTCTTTTCCTTTGTTTTCTATCACATCCATATTCAGCTATTGAAGGGACCGATAAGCTGTCATTACAAACACCTTGTAACATAAAAATTAAATAAGACTCTATGCATAACCGTTTATATTAATGTTGACAAAGTGCGAATATTTTTGGTTGATCAAAGTTTAAAGTGTACTTATGGGAGATGACAGGTATTAATGTAAGGTAATCAATATTTCGGTTCGTAATAGCCCTACGGCGCTCCGAGATGCGTTCTTTAACCTTCTGGCCGGTCTCACCAATATATTGACAGTCGTGATAAATACATTGGAGAGCGTAGACTAAACCTTTCTTTTCAGTCTTTATATTACTACTGTTTGCACTTAATAAATTTCCCACAGTAGATCGAGTCGGTGCAGTGATAATGATATTGTGGGCCGCACAAATTTTACGAAGCCTTGGAAACAAAGTGGAGTGATAGTCAATGGAAACATAATCATGGCCGAAAGCAAAATAGATGAAGGAAAGAGTAGGACGTCTGCTGCATACTTCGATACTGAATCTTTATTTTTGGACTCCAGGGTGATAGGGGTCACTACAAATCGTTCCGGTTGGTCAGTCGAGTTAAAGTTAAAAAAAAAAAAAAAGCCAAACAAACAAACAAAAAATGAAAATTGCCGTTTTCCTTCAACACCAATTAGTATTGAGGTCCGTGGAGCCCCAATAAAAAAAAAAGAAATCTATATGAAATCTTATGAAATCAAATCACACACATTAAATTTAAAATGATCTAAAATGTTTGTGATTTGCGGTAAGACTCATTTAAAAGTAAAAAAGTACATTTTTCTTCAGTCATTTTTAAATTGTTTCAGTTGTTACATGATCTTTGCAGGAACATCCAGAGAATAGCATGGAATCGTGCTGTTTCGTACCCACTTATCAAGGACAGTTACAATAAATAAACAATCGAAAGCGAATAACATTAACATTTTTTCTAATAAAGGGCACTGAGAATATAAATATACAGCACAGAAATAAGCATTTAAATCCGTCTATCTGGGAATAGAATAAGCAAAAAAATATTGTTTTAGTTGAGGAATTGTAACCATAGGATTAAGATATTGAGGGAAAACTGCATTCAGGAATTCAAACCATAAGAAATGGCAGAGGCAGGTTTGAATTTCAAGGAATATTTGGAAACTTAAAGACCTAATTAAAAATACATTAGAATTTATTTTGTTTGAATATCATTGCAAAGGGTGAAGTTTTCTTAAATCGAAGGGTGTGCAGCTGAACAGAGCACAGCCCAGAGCATTATTAATTCCTTTAAACTTACGAGACACCTCTTCAATTGCAGAACAAGGATATTTCGTTTTATTTGTCTGCAAAAGAAGAAAGATTTCATTTTTGCTTAAAAAATTATGATTGCAAATCATCTTTCTACTTCGTAAATCATCTGTATTTGTTAAAAAAAAAATCTACGATAATAAAAGTTATAATACATAAAAATAGGAAGTAAATAGGAACAATCTTTGAAATTTTCATATTGTCCAGTGGATTCAAGTTCCATTCAAGAAAAAAATGTTACTTTCTCCTTCTTCAGCTCTTAGACAAATTCGGAAGTGTGTTTGGAATCATTTTGTAGTTAAATAGGAATTCTCGAAATAAGCTTTTCTTCCATGAAGAACTAATTAGTTTTCAAGAATTTCCATGTACACTAAACCATCCTCATACAACAGACGTACAGACATACCTATATGATACATAATATTGTTATCTTCTGTTTTGGACACTCCCCCGCAGTCGAAATCGCCTCGTCCAACCCGGCTTCCCTATGCGAAGTTGACCAGTCCGGAGGTTGGAACGAGGCAGCCAGCGGCCTTAAAACGAGGAGCAGAGCCGAGGAGAGTCAGTTGGTCGGATGGCGATAGCTACAACACAATCTCCAATCCCGGAGAAAAGAGGAATCCGTTTGAGAGTTGGTCGGGTGGCGATAGCCACAACACAATCTCCAGTCCAGGAGAAACAAGGAGTTCGTCTGTCAGTTGGACGGGTGGCAAGGGCCACAACACAATCTCCAGTCCCGGAGAAAAGAGGAATTCGTCCGAGAGTTGGTCGGGTGGCAAAGGCCACAGAACAATCTCCAGTCCCGGAGATAAGAAGAGTACGTTTGGAAGTTGGACGGTAGCGACCGCCACAGCAGAATCTCCAGCTACGAAGGAGCAAGTAGTTCGTTTTGGCGACAGCCAGTCGCAATTGAGAAGTTCACTCAAAAGTGAAGGACAGTTAACCCGACAGGCTAAGAAGCGTTTTGGTTGGACGAAGGACCACACCGTTCTCCCCAACTAACAGAAGATTCTTCCAGCCAGGAAGGAGAGAGATACCTACGGTTACGAAGAAGCCATTCGTTCCCGCAGAAAGTGCACCGGAGCCCGCAGCCTTACCGAGTCGACCAGGCCTAAAGAGTACGGTTACGAAGAAGCCATTCGTTGCCGCAGAAAGTGCACCGGAGCCCGCAGCCTTACCGAGTCGACCAGGCCTAAGGAGTGCGACCACGGAGAAGCCATTCGTTGCCGCAGAAAGTGCACCGGAGCCCGCATCATTATCGAGGCGACCGAACCCAGGAAGACGCGTCTACGGGAGAAGCAGTTCCCTAGCCGCATCAGAGTCACCTTTCGCCGCCAACCCTGCGACGACCGGGCGTCTACAGGAAAGTGAACTGCAGCCGTGAAGTTCTGCAATCAACGTGCAGTGTGAAGAGGGCAACCCTGAGCCCAAGAGAAGGACAAATAGAATTTGGTGCAGATCTTGAGTTGAATAATAAAGAAATAAAATTTAATTTAACCCATTCTGTTCTCCATTCACACAGGTGAAGCCATAGTCTCGATCATTGCAGTAAAGTCCCCCCTAGCCGCCGGCAGTGAGTTGAAGTACATCCCCGAGCCCCACATGACGGTAGCATTTATTGGCACCCGAATGGGGATACGATACTCCACGGTAGCAATATGATGAAGAAAGAATTTCATGATAGCGTTAAAATAAAGAACGATGAAGTCGTGAACGACAATGATGAATAGGTTTATGAGTAAACTTATATAAATATGTTTAAGTATTAGTAATTTGGAAGAACTAATTCACATTTACAAAAATGACGATGATAACTTTAGTGCTTATTAGGAATTTGATTTAATTTACATTCATAAGTTTGTATTAAATAAATAAAATTCTTACAATTGAAAAATTGAATAAAAATTCAGACAAAATGAAAGTGTTATCAAGGAATTTGTTGTAGAATAGTGCTTATTCTTTGAATTACAATATAGGTGCAGTATTTCGATCCTTATAGTGATTCTAAAAAGTGATTACATAAGCTAATCATGCCGATGTACATTCAATAATACAAGTTTGTATTCTTTAGTTATTTATTTATTGGTTATTAGTTTTTTGGTTGGTTATAGTGATTATGTTTATTCTCTTGTTTAATACAGCAGATATGTATGCTTTATTATTATACAATGTCATATATTTTTTTTATTACATATTATTACCAATGTGTTGATGGAACATTAATAACCTCTAATCAGATTTTAATGTAACTGTAATAAAAATATTTTTTTATTATAAACGTACTAATACAGTCATATTAGGAAAATGCCCATTACAACGACTACTGAAAATTAAATTTATGACAATTTACATGCAATAAAAAATTACATAATACATACAACTTAAAATATATAAGTACGACTATGCCATAAATAAAATATATGAAATATATGTAATTAGTTTAATGCAGGAAGGTATTCGTAAATATGACTTTTAACAATGTTGTGAAGTTGTGAACTACAATGATGAATAGGTTTACGAGTAAACTTATATAAAATGTTTAAGTATTAGTAATTTGGTAGAACTAATTCACATTTACAAAAATGACGATAATAACTTCAGTGCTTATTCGGAATTTGATTTAATTTACATTCATAGATTTGTATTAAAAAAATTAAATTCTTACAATTAAAAAATAGAATAAAAATTTTATTTGTTAAGATTAAATTGTTTTGAAGGAATTTGTTGTAGAATAGTGCTTATTCTTGAATTACAGTATAGGTGCGGTATTTCGACCCTTATAGTTATCCTAAAAACTGATTACGTAAGCTAATCATGTCGATTTACATTCAATAAAACAGGAGTTAGTATTCTTTAGTTATTTATTTGTTGGTTATTAGTGTTTTGGTTGGTTATAGTGATTTTGTTTATTCTCTTGCCTAATACAGCATATCTATTTTTTATTATTATATAATGTCATATATTTTTTTTTTATTATATATTGCCACGAATCTTTGGATGGAACATTAATATCCTCTAATCAGATTTTAATGTAACTTTAATAAAAATAATTTTTTATTATAAACGTACTAATACATTCTTATTAGAAAAATGTCAATTTCAACGACGCCTGAAAATTAAATTTCTGACAATGTATAGGCAATAAAAAATTACTTAATACATACAACTTAAATTACATTAGTACGATTTTGCTGTAAATAAAATATATGAAATATAATTAGTTTAATGCAGTAAGGTATAAATATGACTTATAAAGATATTATTTACGCAAAATGTAATAAAGTTATAATCTAATAAAGTTAATTAATCTAAGTAAGTAAATTTCATATTTAAGTTATTAATATATAATAATACATTTCGGAAATACATTAAGAAAATAACTATTTTTTTTCTTCTTTCTTCATTTAGTAATTTGCAGCCCTTTTCAAATACAATATAAAAATCATTATAATTTTTTTAGGCATTTTTAATAAGATAAAAATATTGTAAGATTTGTTTGGTTAGGTTTATCTGGTAAGGTTTATGGTAGTGTTCGTAATCAATAAAATTATTTTTTTTTACCTTATCAGAGTAATGTAATGCTAAATTACAATTCAATACATAATTGGCCCACTCAGAAAGCAGTTATCATGAATGGATTAAAAAGAATAACACAAAATATTTTAGATGAGGAGAAATGGACGGATAAGGTCAATGAATTCAAAAAGAAACTGTATTTTAAAGAATATCCTAGAAAATTAGGAAATAAATTGTGTAGATATTTTTTTCAAAAGATGATAGAAGATAATATAAAGGAAACCAAAGAAATTAAAAATATAATAAGAGTTCCTTACAATATCAAAATTTCAAAAAGAATAACCGAAATTTGTAAACCTATTGAAATATCAATCATAAGAACAGCTAATAAAAATTTAGGGTCATTGGTATATAAAAAAAAGGAAGACAAAGAAATTATATAATCTGCAGCAGTTATATCCAAATAAAAATGTAGGTCCTGCAATGGAATTTATTTTGGAAACACAGGGAGAAAATTAGAAGAGCGTGTAAAAGAACATGTAAGCGCAACTAGAAGCAACCATCCGGAAATCTCACATTGGGCCCACCATTCAAAATCATTGGGACATGATCCGGACCCAATCGTACAAATAGTATACAGAAATGTACATAATAAGGAAACAAGGTTTATATTAGATGCTTGTGTAATCAATAGCTTTAAATGTTTCAACAAGCAGAAAGATATAGAGATTAGTCAAATAATATCCCACCCAAAACACTTCGTGTAAAATAAGTTGCCAAGACTCACATGCTCATAATGCTTTCACTGTTAAAAAGATATGAGATCTCATGTAGAGCCAAGCCCCTAACTCTACGAGGCCTAACTCTACAAGCCCTAACTCTAAAAACCCTATATCTTGGTCAAAAAGTATTTCTTGGCTGTTTCGTGGCTGTCGCACAGACAATCCCATGGAGTTATGTAAAGAATATGGAGTATGCCAATGCACACTTTTTGACCAAGATAGTAGGGTTTTTAGAGTTAGGCATGTATAGTGAGGGGCTTGCCACTATATGAAATCTGATAACTTCTTAACAGTGAAAGCGTTATGAGCATCTTGGCAACGTATTTTACATGAAATGTTTTGGGTGAGATGAAATAGTTCCATGAAACGGCCAAGCCATACTTTTTGACCAAGATATAGGGTTTTTAGAGTTAGGGCTTGTAGAGTTACGCCTCTTAGAGTTAGGGGCTTGGCTCTACATTAGATCTCATATCTTTTTAACAATGAAAGCATTATGAGCATGTGAGTCTTGGCAACTTATTTTACACGAAGTGTTTTGGGTGGGATTTCATTTCTTTTTGTAGGATGAGATCTGATAACTTTTTAACAGTGAAAGCGTTATGAGCATGCGAGTCTTGGCAACCCCTTATTTTACATGAAATGTTTTGGGTGGGATTTCATTTCTTTTTGTAAGATGAGATCTGATAACTTTTTAACAGTGAAAGCGTTATGAGCATGTGAGTCTTGGCAACTTATTTTACATGAAATGTTTTGGGTGGGATTATCTATTACAACTAAATTTAGTTTTAAGATTTAGAAAATGGATTTTTTTTCAATACCCTACTTTTCTGTTTTTCTATTGGTCAACTTGTATATACAAGCTGTTTGCACTTTTGTAAGAAATCACATTATTACACAGTATTATTTAGGCCGAAGTATTTAAAGTATAAAAGCTAGATAAATGAAACTTAGCGTATTTCATTAGTATGGTAACTGCATCTTATCCTGAAAATTTGAGCTCTCTATTATTATCCAGGCCGAAGCTATGAGGGTTCGATAATACATAACCAGACCCCCCCCCCTTTATGAGGGGTTGGAATGTGAAAGTTACGGAGTTCTTAATTTTTTTGTTGTTTGTGTGCTAATCCTAACCTGCATACTAAATTTCAGCTTTCTAGGACTTCAGGAAGTACCCTAGAGGTTTTGATGATCATGAGTCAGTGAGTCAGTGACGGAATTGACGTATTTTAGGTATTAATAAAATCCAAAGTATAAAAGCTAAATAAATGAAACTTAGCGTATTTCATTAGTCTGGTAACTGCATCATATCCTGAAAATTTGAGCTCTCTAGTATTATCTAGGCCGAAGCTATGAGGGTTCGAAAATATGACGAAACACTTCCAGAAAAGGTACGTAGTGCCCTTCCTGCCTTCGGCTCGTCTTGGTGGGGGCACTGCCGTGCCCCCAGATTTGAAAAATTCATAAATAATTGTAAAGACATTGCACGATTTCAATAATGTTTTTATTTTTATTATTTACCTATGTAAATGATCCTAAATTGTTTTCATTCATAATAACTATGTAAATAATACTTACTATGTAAATGATATTTAACGTGAATGATTTTTCTATATTGTTTCTAATTAGAATTACAATGTATGATTACCATATATGATTTGATATTGTTAATATTCAATTCATAAATATTTTGTTTTTTATGTTTTTATGAAGAACATTCTTTGTATCAATAAGCCTGAAGAAGCAGATAAAGCGTCATCTGCGAAATATAGCTATGTTTAAGAAGAAAAAAAGATGTTGTTGTTTTGTTTTTAATAATAACTGTCACATTCATATTATATATAAATATCTTATTTTCACAGTTCTAAAATATCCCATTAATTCCTTTAAAATTTTGTCTAGCTGCATAAAATTTTAACTTTTCCAATTAAAATCAGAGTTCTTATCGTTTTCATTTTAAAACCATGATAATCTATTAGTTCTGTGAAACACTTCAAATAATAATTCAAGTAAATAAATGAAAAAATAAATGCTGATAATGAAAAATTATCAGCAACTCCTTCATTACACCATCTGGATACTAGAAGTTTAATAAATATTATAAGAAGTTTTTCAATAAAATTTTAGCATATATGAAAATAGTTATTGAATTAAAAACAACTTACAAATTAATTTAAAAAACATTTTAAAAAACATTTAATAAAATACTTGGCACGTAGAGCCTTTGGTACTCCTACGTGGACGACCATCTTCAGCATTGAAGAAGGTTGAGGAGTGACGTTCGCATAGGAGCTCGAAAACCTCCAAGTGCTAAGTATTCTATTAAATTTTTTTCAAATGTTTTTGAAATCAATTTCTGTGTTGTTTTTAATTCAATAATTTTTTTAAATAGTTACAAAATTAAAGTTTTCTTACAGAAAAATGAGTGTTCTGAATTCCTGTTAATTTTAAATCTTATATATTTACTACTATTACTTTTTAAAAAATATTCCCTATAATGAAGAAAATATTATTGTTTTCTTTTTTTTTTTATAAATTATCTTGTATATAAAAGGATTTAAACATAAGAAATTCGAAAGAACTTACGGCTAACTTTCTACAAATTTTTATTTCTTAATTTTTTTTTTACTTTTCCTTTTTTTTTACGTCCACTAAACCTAACAGCCTATGTTAATATTTAATTTGTAATATATTCTAAATACAAACATTACAAAATTTAAGAGAGTTTATCATGCTTGCATAATATTGTAAAATTAAAATAAAAGGCCAACACACTTGACTAGTTCTTAAAAAATATTTAAACATATTAAAAATAAAAATACATGCAGGACACGACCGGTTTCGCCTCAACGACGAAGCATTGACGGGTTTTCCATGTTTTCTGTAACAATATGTCACTGGTCAACGCCTCGTCATTGAGGCGAAACCAGTCGTGTCCTGCATGTATTTTTAATGTTTCATTGTTTTTTAAGAACTAGTTAAGTGTATTGGCCTTTTATTTGAATTTTTCAAACCGTATAAAGTTACCATTTTCTAATAAAAAAAATTAAATCCGCAATTCCTTTGTTAACACTCGGATGAATTTCAAATATGTGCAATGGATTAAGGATTAAATATTCGTTACTTATGATAATTAATTACTGACGGAAATGGAATGAAAATCCTCTGTGTAAGTAGAACGTGCTTTTCTGTGGGACTCTTTGTTACCTTGAAAAGACGATCCATTTCGAATTTTTTTTCCTCTCTCTCTTTTTCTTTTTATAATAAAAATAATCAAGTTTACTAAAGAGATTGTTGGTAAATGCTTTATAGTTACATGTATATTTAAATTCAAACTAACAACGAACTCTTAATTGTGAAACAGTTTCCATTCCTTTTTAAGAGTCTATTCGATTGTAATAAGTAACAAAGATTTTCTAAATAAATAAAAAAAGAAGTCAACACCAACTGGTATATAGAAATTTATCAAAAACTTTAGTAATTTGTGTATTTTATACGGCTTATAGTTTGAGAACCACTGAAGTAAATTGTCCTGACAACACTAAGCCTCCTCTTGGAGAGGAAACTAGTTCGATGTAAAGTTTTTAGAGTTTTTAATGTGTATTAAATTTTTAATCAGGTGCATAAGCTTTGTGTTTGTTTTTTTAACAATACTAAGCCTCTATCTATAAAAGTTCGTGATTATCTCATGCTGCATTAAGGATGTTGCTGTTCATCATTCGAAAAGTTAATTAACAAAAAAAAAGCTTCATTAAACATTCAGAAAAACATTTTGTTTCTAATATCCTTATAGCACAGTGGAAGAATGTATAATCCCTAAAGGTACCTTAAAATATAAATAGTGGAAGAATGTTCATGTAATCGATAAATTTTGAAATGAAATGTTACTTTCATAACAAAATTAACAGTGATCTTCATTAACTTTTTATAAGGAACTATCTGTATTAAATCGAATCCTATACCCTCCAGTATGTGGAGACTGCTAAAGAATCACGAGTTTAAATGTTGGTGTGGTATTTTACACCTTCTATTAATTAATCATAGGTCTCGACATAGTAAACAAAATGGCTGATTGTGAACATATTAATTGCAGAAGATCGTAAAAAGAGGAGAGTTATCCAATCAGTTTAGCAGAAAGATAATAAATGCCTTTGTTTACAACTAATAATTCTTATCCTGAATCGATGATAAAGACCTGTCATTTAAGTCAGCTATGTCACTGAAGTTGATAGATTTCGAATAAATAAACTTCAAAAATTTATATCACACTCTTCCACAATGACTTTCATAGGACGGGAAAAAAGCCATTATCAGTTGCCGTAGCCACAACAAAATTATATTGATGTGTTGTATAAAACACATTTAATCAATGCATCGAATAGGCGTGAAAATGTTTTTAATGAATTAAAACAGGAAATATTTATTCCATTTTTTCATCATTTTTAGCCTGTATTTCTTTGTTCTCAGTTTCGACATTTCTTATTAAATCTTGAATAACGACTTTGCTTTCTTAGAATACCAATACAAACTTTCATTCCAGAATTCTATTATGATTTTTTTTAATAATGTAGCTTTGGCTGAAAAAGTCTACGAAAATATAGCGAAAAGATGAAGTCTATTCCAGAAAATTATTTGTAGTGAGGAATTTCGGCTTTAAACAAACATAAATATGATTATATTACAAATTCTAAATTGAACACAAAGAACAACTAGTGTCAGATTGTTAGGACAGATGACGAAAACTCGAAAATAGAAACCATTCTATTTTACAGAGAGGATGGCAATCTCTCTCTGATGCTTTTAGTTGATGGCTTATAGTGACCACGAACTGATGGTTTACAGATGATAGCTTATAGTGTCCACGAACTGATGTCTTCTAGTTGATGGCTTATAGTGACCACGAACTGATGGCT
>JAFIDM010057046.1:0-42657 GCA_023159025.1 Thereuonema tuberculata | reverse complement strand
GTGGAACCATGCGAGAAGAAATTGAAATTGAGAGATCACTTCGAAACTTTCTCAGTTGGTAAAAAAAAAATCATATGATTATTACAAATCTATATCCCGAAAATCCCGTTGAAGTATCCTTCGGCAAATTTTGCTCATCCTGTCACCACCCTCCCGATTTCACCCCATAGTTCTGATTTTGCCTCCCGGGTAGTATGTGGCGTTATTATGCACAACTACATTTTAGTTCCAATTGTTGTTGCCACTAGGTTGTTGTTGTTGTTGGTTGGGGTTTAATGGCGCAAAAGCGGCTGTGGCTAAGCTGCGCCAAGTCGCCAGGTTAATCTGTGGCGCTATTATACACAATATTTTAGTTTCAATTGTTGAAGAACAAAATTTTAGTTCCAATTGTTGAACAACAATATTTTTGTAGTCTCAATTGTCGCCTCCAGGTGCATATATGGCGCTTTCAAGAAAGTTGATCCTCCCGTTTACATCCCTTAGGACGCCAATATAGAAAATTTGTCGAATACGGGTCTTTTTGATTTTGACAAAAAACACTCATGTTAAATTTTGTGTTTCTAGCTCTAACCGTTTCCGAGATATGCATAACTTTCAAGAAACTTCAAGAAACATTTACCATCTTAGGGGTGGTATTTTTCTTAGTGTATCCTTTCTTAGTGAGCGCCTCGTCATAAGGGAAACCCACCCCAAAAATTTCAAGTTTCTAGGTTCAGCGGTTTTGGCTGTGCGTTGAAAAGTGAGTCTGATCAGTCAGTGAGTTTTGCCTTTTATAGATGTAGATTATAAATAGTCCGAAGAACATCTTCATCATTTTAAATGCTGATTTCCCTCAGTCTGCTGTATACATTTTAGATTATACGAGTTTACGACTGATTTCTTATTATTACAAAAAATCTCCTTGTTTTTACATAATTTCTGTTTCTTACATGTCATGCATTTCATTTCCTGTCCAATGATTTTCCAAGAGTTCTAACATATCCCTAAATCTTTTTTTGGATGAACAGCAGGAAAGATTATTCGGCTACTAAGAGTAAAGAATATATTTTTTTTTTTTTTACAAATGTCCGGCCTCGTAGCTTTATCAGCTTTTTTTAGGCCACAACTAGGGGCGAGATATGATGCCTTTAACCGACGAATCGTTGCCCAGGGAGGCAGCATCAAGTGATAACCGCTGGAACGGACAGAAACAGAAGAAGAAAGAAACATCCACGCCACGACCGGAATTCGAACCCGGGTACCGGCACACTGGCCGCAACAGCAGACCACCGTCTAGACCGCACGGCCACGCCAGCACGGCAGAGTAAAGAATATTGTAGCCATCATTGTGGATAGCGAAGAAACAATAAAATTAGTCAGAGCAAAATCCGGAAATGGGAAGAACAATGCCCTGATTTATTTGATAGCGGAGATTAAAAAAAAATTACAGAAAAAAAATCTATAATTTTATTAGTATATCAATTATTTTAGAATAAGTATTATATTGCCATAAGTAAGTAAAGTTTAATTTAAAATATTAAATTTTTATAACAAAAAAAATATACTAAAATAATTATCTGTGCTTTCAATTTTATAAAATATAACTAACTTTAAGTATTTAGCTATATTTTATTTTTGCTGCAGCATAGCTTTAAGAATAAAAAATATATTTTTTTTTCAAAACATTTCTTTTCTTTGTAATTACTTTAAATAAAATTATATTGAAAAGGCTTGGATTTCAAAATTTAATAAATTTTATTTAATGATTGGAAATGATAAGATGGGTACATTTGAGTGTAGGTATTAATGTTAAACAATTCATCTATTCTTTGTATTGTTTAATAAAGGTATAATGACATATTCTAAGCAATAAATTTAAATACAATATTAATATAATTTTGTTGTATAGAGATTAGAAAATGATATTGAAATGCACATATAAGCAGCTTGTTGTGATGTTCTCTTTTTCTACATCTCATACATCTCCGGAGGCTACCCCTGTAAAAGAAAATTCATACATAAGAAATCATATAAACTCTTACAGATGTAATTTTATTGAGAAGTATTATTCTTTCAGTAAAATTCCATCTGCAATTACTAAATCTTCTTTATTTTCTTAGCTAAGTTTCTACATTACAATATGGAGAGTCATTCGATTTATATGATAACAAGCGCTAAGCATTAATGACTATAACCTTACGACATCACTCGTAGAACGAACGGCACATGCTAAACTAGAGATAAATCCTTCGAATACTCATTAATTGTGTTAAAATATTTATTCGTTCATTATGGCTCCAAACGTATCCGCTTATTGGCGGGGCTAATAGCACTTTTCCATGCTCAATTCAGCTATTTTAAAACAGTAATCCTAAACAGTGTGAGGAAAATGGACTGCAAATAAGCAAGTATGCAGTTCCGAAGATTATCCATCAGTGCAGTAACAATCCGAAGATTATCCATCAATGCGTTATACATGACAAGAATTCGCCAATAAAATGAAAACGAAAACAGCAAGCGTCACAGTTAAACCCATTGGTGCTGCATCGGATATGTGTTTTGGCATCTATGGAAAACCCATCAACACAGAAAATCATGGTTGAGAGGACAAATTTTGCTCCATCAACTGCCAACAAATACATTAACAAACGACTCGATATGATAAAATATCACAAGGAATGGTTTCAAGCACTCCTACTTCCATCAGGAACGTAAGCTTTAAGAGAGGTACTGTCGGGTGCATTTCCAATGTCATATTGCGAAGTAGTGCGTTCCTGCATTGCTCGACGATGGGGTAAACTTCCATTCAACCGTGGGGCATGCTTGGAAGCATCGGGCAGCTAATGTAATATTGGGAATGCCACTCGCTATATCTTTCTGAGGATAAATGGAAATTTGTTGTGACTGTTGAGGAATCTTGGGTATATATAAGCAATTACGGTAAACCATGAGTCATTTCATACTTCCCTCGTGACGAAAAAGGGTGGCGCAACATTCAACGGCAATGAAAAGAGAGTTTTCCTACAGGTTTCATGGTTGTCACTGGCTTTTAAAGATAGATTTCAAATATGTCGTGTGCTTCTCAATACTAAAATCAATGCTGCTTATTATCAGGCTAAAATCTTGGAAAGTCTTCATTCATCACGATAAGGTCTCAAGTCATTCAGCAAAGTCTTCTATGTTGCCTTGAAAGCCAAGACCAGAATTCAGACCATCCCCTTTACCCATATCCCAATAAAGTCCCCGGATGCCAACTCTATGAAATATTGCGGCTTTTGGCTTCAATGGTCGGTGTAAGACCATTGCAGGCCTTTAGAAAGTCAAAGAAGAGGAATGTAACAGGATTCCACTCTTTTCTATGCAGAAAGTTCTACAAAATGAAACTTCGATGCAGAGCGATTGTTAGAAATAAGAGCGGTCGCGTAGAGCGTAATAGATGTTGGCTTTATGACTTTCCATAGGTGTAATCTTTAGATAAAAATGTTATCGTATAATGCGAATGACTCCGTATTTTCAAAATAAGTTCATCAAAAAGCAAAATTTAGAAAAGTTGCATTATTCATTCTTATATAGCAGTCTCGTAATTTTCATAATTCCATTAAACTAAAATTATATTGTATGTGAAATCTTTTAACTTTTCGCCGTACTATCTCAATGGTTTGACTTCTCGAGAACTCCTGAATTCCTGGTTCTCAGAATTGGTCATCTGAACTCAACCGTTAGCTGTGAACTGTTTGAAAACTTATCTCCCTAGCTATGATCTGTATGTCAGATAACTTTTAGCCTTTACGTAACCTTAATCCAATTTCTTAATAGCAATTGCAGCCGGGAAATATAAGCTACCAATAAATAGCTAATATTGTACAAAGGAAGCTAACATTGATGTTCTTTGCTATTACTACCGCACAAAAAACAACAACAAAAAACCTTACTTTCTCAATACATGACAAGTGAACCCTGGGAATCGTCTATCCTAGAATCGTATCAACAGGGTAGTTTTATGACAGGATTCTATTAACTTAAAAATAACATTGTATTAATACTCGTAGATTAATTCTTTTCTTCAGGACAGTAAAAATATTTTCCAATTGTTTAATTATTATTAAATAGAGAAATAGAAGGAAGTTGCGTGTTGGGAAGTTGCTTCACCATCGTTTTGTTTTCACTTTGTTATAATTTCGTTGTCTGTGCTTCTTTGAGACAAACGGCCTGTAGATTTCTTCATATTTATACATTGAAGAAATCAATCGTTACATTCAGAGCCAGATCTACATTTTTTTTTCTATTTTATCAACAGAAGGCATTTTGTTTGATACGACAGTTGCATAATCCTAGGGTGTTACAAAGAAGTCATTGGACCTCTCAGTAAGATCACCACCAAATTCGAACCCATGTTCAGACACCTGTGCCGGAACGGGTGCAACTGTTGAAAGTGTAGAGTCTAAATTCATTGCCAAGTATTCTGCTTTGTACCCAATATTCAATCATATCTAATGATATCAGGTTGAACAGTTTATTAAGTTTAATTAATTTGTTTATTAAGTTTAATTATTACGTTATCAGTCGTATAACGCAATAATTTGTCAAGTATTATAATGTCTTTAAAAACCTGCATAGTTTATTAAGACTAGATCTTTTAAGAATGCATACAGCATTTAATTGAGTAGCAATTACAGTGGAATTCATTAATGTGCGGCAGAAGGATTTTTCATTTTTAAAAAATAAAACCTAAAAAAAAGAAAGTTTAAATTACAAGTATTATTAATAGTATTACGGAATCACTAATAATAAATCGAGCAAAAATAAAAAAAAAAGCAGCGAACAAAAGAAATAAAAAACAATATTTGTACAACTGTTCGCTTTCTCTTCAGCTTTTTCTGGGAATTAACTTATTATGTTCATGATACACCACAGTAATTGCTTAGATCAAGAATGACGAACGTATTTTTTTACTTATAGATTTTATTTATGTAAACAGAAGAAATACATAACATTTACTTGTTTCTAGATTATTCTTAGTTAAAAATATAGGCTTCAATATCCCTTGAAAAATCCTATAAAAATAATAGATTTAATAATCATTATTTATTATTATTATTATGCACAAAACAATGTGTATCACAGCTGCCAGTTCTTTAGCTGGTGTTGGTCTTCAAACGCATCGAATTCTTCCCAAGAATCTAGGATGTCGTAATGTATCGGCGCAAAATATGTGCTGATCCAAGCAGTGCGGCTTTTTGGAGTTGACCGATGGAGATTTTGTCAATATTTAGATGTTGTAAGTGCTTACCAAGGTTTTTTGGTATAGCACCCAGGGTGCCGATAACCACTTGAACCACCACTGCCGGCTTGTGCCATAATCGTTGAACCTCGAATTTTAGGTCTTGATACCGTGTGATTTTTTTCAGTTCTTTTTCTTCCACTCTACTATCACCAGGTATGGCTACATCAATTAGCCATACCTTTTTCTTTTCTATCACTGTCAAATCTGGCGTATTGTGTGCTAAGAACTTATTTATTATTATTATTATTATTATTATTTTATTACCTCTTATTACTTCCTCTGGATATTTAATAATTACTTTTCCGGCATCCAGAATAGAGCCAGCAACTAACTTTGAGTAGTTTTCTTCCCCTTCTTCAGGTCTTCCTTCAATCGTGATACCCAGCAGTAAAAGCAAAGCGAAAATGACAAAAGCGTTCTTCATTTTTCGGATGAAAGATTGAAACTAAACAACAATAAACAAAAATCAGCAATTAAATGAAGATATTCCTTGGAGAAATTCTAATAATATCTTTTAAAAAAAGGTCCAGAAACACACAAAATATTTAAAATTAAAATTAAGCACTTTCGATTGCCTTTTCTGTACTCTTCTTCAAGCGTTTGAAGATGAAGAAGATTGGCGAAGGGGCAGTCGAAACTGTTCGCGCGTTAATTTTAATGTTTTAAATATTTTGTGTTTTCTGGGCTTTTTTTTTAATATACCGGGTGATTCATAAAGTACTGGAAAGAACTGGTGGTTTTCACCACTCTACATCTTTTAAACTACTGCTCATACAAATCTGAAATTTTTTATATAAATTGTCAAACATAAAAGAGTTATATTTTCATGTTATTATTTATTGATTATTATTGAAATTCATTTTATTTGCGTTCAAAGATTCCCAATATATCGAAATTATTATCAAAAAAAATTATTCGACTGTCTCCCAAAAAAGTCATTTGTCAGAATGCATTTTCAAAAAAATAGTTTTTTTTAAAAAAAATTAAACAAAGATTAAATGACAAAAGTGTTTAGATTAAATTTTCCCAATTAGGCTTCTGTATTATTTGAATATTGGATCCAGACTTTTAGAGTTTAAACAACATCACAACAGTTATTTAAATATGCGATATATATGGGGTGTTTGAACGCAAATAAAATGAATTTCAATAATAATGAATAAATAATAACCTGAAAATATAAGTCTTATATGTTTGACGATTTTATATAAAAAGTTTCAGATTGTTATGAGCAGTAGTTTAAAAGATATGGGGCGGTGAAAACCACCAGTACTTTCCAGTACTTTATGATATCACCCGGTATATTTTCAACACATATTAAACTTTCTATATTGTAATAATAATCTTTTGGTAAGTCCTTTCACTCTTCTAATTGTTTGACAGAATTAACAAATGAAGAAGAATGTTTTTTAATAAGAAAAGAAAAATATATGTTTCTTGTTTTTACTTAAGATTTTTGGGGGTACAGTCGCCGGCATTTCCAATGTCACATTGCGAAGTAGTGCTTTCCTGCATTGCTTTCCTTAAACCAGTCTAACAAGGGAATGGTTAGGTTTTTGTCAGATCGAAACATCCCTTGAAATTTTTATAATTTATTCAGGATCTTAAGGAGTTGACGTGTATCAAATTTTAGCTCCTTTTTTTTTGCCCTGAAAGGGGGTAAAAAAAAATTGTAAGAGCTGAGAGCTTGTTGCACTGCGGGGAAGCATCGGGCAGCTAATGTGACATTGGAAATGCCGGCGACAGTACCATATTTTTTTCCTACTGATGTTTCTATTCATCTCCTTATAGAGATCTGATTGTTTCCTGGTGACTACTCTCAACTGATGATCGCCAATTAAGAATAAACTTAATTTTACTCAAACTTTAGATTTTTTTTTTCCTTTTTAATTTCTTAGCCTATTTTCCTAGGATGCCAAGACTCCTAAAAATCAGACAATCTGTATATGTTTTGGTTTTTTTCCCTTAATAACTTTAAACTGGTGAATAAATTTTCTTGAAACTTGACGTGTACATTTATGAATTAAAAATAGATACTTTTTTTTTTTTTTTTTTACATATTTGTATTTTGTGTTTTTGTTTGGGTTTTTGTCGAGAAATGAGATCGTCAAAGAAGTTCGCACAGCAACGAAACAACGGAAATTCTATTGACTAGCTGACCCGTGCGAATAATTCGCAACAAAAAAACCAAGTTTGAGAAATAAATTCAAAGCTGTCGTGCATATTAGTTAAACACACTGTCAATAGATGGCGTCTCCTCATTTTTATAAAAAGGTTGACCCGTACGAATAATTCGCATGATATCTTGATCAGTCACCGAATGGTAATGTGGAAATAAATAAATGAACAGATTGTCAATAGATGGCGCCTTCTACCTTTTTATAAAAAGATAATTTTTAAACGAAAACATTAATATTAAATAATTTATTTAATCTTCAAATTGATATCTCAATCATTAATTTTGATAAAGTATTAAAGGAAATAAAAAAAAAAAAAAATTTGGAAAATAATATATGAGAAGTTGACAAATTTTTATGTTTTTATTGTAATAATCGTTTATTTTTATTAAAATATAAATCTTTGTTTGTTTTTTTATCTGTTCTTATTAAATAAACGATGAAATATCATTTTAAAGTGCATTTTTATTCGAAAAAGGGTATATGTGAAGTCTACGATGCTATAAAATTATTTGAAATGCTGTTTCACTTTCGAAAGATCACGTCGCTTCTGTTAAAGCGTGTCTAAATTTTTATAAAAAGGTTTTTAAAATAAAGTTTTTAAACGAAAACATTAATTTTAAACAATTTGTTTATTTTTCGTCATTAGCGGAGATCGAAATCTTCAAAATAATGTCTCATTCATTGAGTTTGATGAAGTATTAAGGAAAATATGACGTTCCGACACAGAAACACCTTTGAGAAATAATATAAAGGATATCTAGTAATTCGTGTTAATCCGTTAGTTAATCATTGAACGCTTATTTTACAATATGCTTAAAATTAATTGAAATTAAACATTGTCGGTAAATAATGCGGATTTAATTAACTTTTTTTTTTTCAAAAAATAAAAAAAATCTGTTTTGTTTGAATTTGTAGATGTAATTCACAAATAAACGAATACTTTCGTTTATATTGTTTTTAGGAATAAGAAAAAAAAATAAAAAAGGCTGATAAATTTTTATGGAAAGTAGAAGTTTAGTTAAAGAACAAGAGTGGAACCTCCAAGATTAAAAGCAAGAAATAAAAAACACATTAAAAAGAAAAGAATAGAAAACCATGTGCTAGACTCCGCTGGCCGCAAATGGAATTTCTGTAGGCATCAAATTAAACGCCTAAAAATTATTAAACACATTAAAAGGAGATAACTTATATCCACCTCCGTAATGGGACCTAGGGGTTTTATGCTCTGCTTCCCACTGATGATCGCCATATTAACGTGAAACAGCTGTTTGGGAATGGAGCTTTGCACTAATAAAACACTAGGTCCTCTCCTTTTAGAAGTTTAGTTCATTCAGAAAGTCTTGCTATTTATTAATTTTTGTAAACTGAGTTTAATCACATAATAGATTTGATCTAAAGTTTAAGCATCTTTTGATTATGCATCGAAAGTCAAAAAGGAGTGAGAACAAATTTTACATTCCATTTAAGTATAATATATTATTTAATATATTTTATTTAACATATTATTTAAATATAATATATTCCGTTTGTCAGGATATCCATCCATCTATGATCAAGAAGCCTTGGATTATATCCTATATTCCGTTCCAATGATGTTTGTCAGGCATTTTTAACATAATATTAAGCACTTATACTAAAAATAAGTGAATTTAAACATGTACTATAATTAAATAAAGGGAGAAAATATTTAACTTAGTTTGAGCTCAAGCTGTTAGCGCGAACAGCGCCTGAGCGAAGCATGTTATCCGATTAGCTATAGGTTAGGTAAGTTGATTTTTGACGACCTCCAGGATGTTTATATTGACAAATTTTTAAAAATTAGTATGTACCGATAATTCAAGATTGGAGAATGCTGGGTTTGCAGTGAAGGACCTGCCCTTGGCAGAGAACTATGTATGTATGTATGTATCAAGGAACTGAATTGTTAAGCCATATCATATATTGTAAGTAAATGGTATTGGTTTCAAATATTGTTAATATTTTCTCGAGAAGTTTAATGTAATTTGGAGTATTGTTCTTCAACTTATTGTTATTTAAGGCTTGAAAAAGAAAAGACGTGTAATCTTTTCGAAAATTTGCTTTTTCATATTAAATGTAGTTTTTACATTTAAATTTGGTGTGATGTTACAAATATTTAATAGTAGAGGCTTTAGGAGAGAAGATCTACTAAAAAAATATGGGAATTTTATATATAAAATAATCAATATATAAAACAAATATAGTTTTTTTTAATAAACAAACAGGATTTCGGAAATATTTGCTATAAGATATATGTCTATTTTGTGATTATTAAAATTAATAATAATTAACAGTTTAAAAACTACATATATAAATAAATATTATTACGTATATATAATATACGCTTAATATTTAAATAATTTTTATAATAAAATGTTATTATAATATTACTTATTATTGACACACCCGTAAAATATCTATTACATTACATAATAAAATGTGCATGTAACATTAAAATATTTGTTCATGTCTTGCGGCTTTCAAACATCTGAAGTATATCGCATTTGTTCTTCGTTAAGCAAGTTTGGCTATAGCAGTTTAATTGAAATATTTACCATATTCAGTTACAACGCATTAAAACAAATGAAAGAGAAATTAACTCACGAAATTTTCGAGTAAAATATAGAATTCAAAACATTCAATACCTTCCAAAATTTAATTTACTAACTCTGCAGTTTCAGTTTTTAGTTATAATTATTATGAAAGAAGATAAAAGAAAAGAACTTTTGTTGTAAACAATTCTTTTTCTTTCTATTTTTTGTTTTCTAAGGATGGATTTACCTCACATGTAACTATCACTCATCACAGAACTAAGTCTTATAAGAAAATATAATTTAAGGTTTGATAAAATTTTGAAATGTGTTAAAATTAACAAATTACAAAGAAAGTATTGATAGTTACCTGAAATAAATAGAAGTGATATTAGTTCTTCGAAACCCGTTCAAATAATGTTTTTTGAAAGAAACTCTCCCTTAAATAGTTGACCATTGATGAAATTCCAGTGGTTTTTTTTTTCATCTCTTTGTTATGTAATTCCTGTTGACAAATAATTTGAAAAGATAAATTTGAATACCGAGAGTTGAAGAGTTTTTAAAAGAATGTTTCGTAATTATGGAAGTGAAAAGAATGTGTTTTCTTTTTCATTTTTTTTAATCTTGTGCAGGGATTAAACACTTTCGTCATTAATTCCTTTGCTTAATTTAAAAAAAAAACTATATTTTTTTGAAAATGCATTCAATGACTTTTTTGACAAATGACATTTTGTCATTTATAATGTCGAATAATTTTTGTCCTTAGAAAGATAAAGCCCATGCATCTGCTTAAACATTTTTTATATGTGATAAAAATAAAAACTATATACAAAAACGACCGGTATCAAGCATTGATTTATATAACGAAAAACTTGAATATATAAGGGCAGCTCCAGGAATTTGCCCAATGACAGTTCTTGAAACGTGGAGATCCGTCGATTCGGTCACGCCACGTCGGAGAGTGACTGAACCATCCATCCTTTCGTGTGCCTTGCAGTGGTGGTTTGCTGAACTATCAGTCAAAAACAATGCCTGTGGTTGGGCAGTACTCATGTCTGTGTGGTTGATTCAGGAACTGTAAATAAACTAACAATATACATAAGCAACTGAGGCAAATTAATTAACTAAAAAATAAAAATGAAATGGCTATTAAGAAAACCAGAGGGTTAAGAATTAACTTTCATTATTAGAACATTTTTCTAGGTGTTATTTTTTTTTCTTCTTTTCTTTTCTTATGTTCTACAGCATATTTTCGTACGGCTGGCACAGATATGTCATTGTACGTGTTTGGTGTCGAGAGGATGAAGAATGATTCAATACATCTTCTTTGGAATTGGTATTGGCAAGTAGCCAAAATCGACGGTTTATCCGAATTTCATCCCATGTGACCGAATTTCATCCCATGCATGTAAGTGAGGTAGTCCAAATTTCTGTTGGCAATGGCCCTAGTATGTTCATGGGCTCAATCTTCGGCCCTTCTTTGAGTCTCTCCTATGCAAGGGTCATCTCTGCATTTGAAGGAATACACGACATCTTTCTTGGTAACTGTGTTGACATGAACATTTCTGTGCACGATGTTATGGATAGTTCTTGTGGCTGGAGATGCTAATATGATGCCATGAGATTTGCCTCGTATGATTTATGATTTTCTTTGACTCAAAGAAGGGCCGAAGATCGAGCCCGTGAACATGTTAAGGCCATTGCCAACAGAAATTTGGATTACCTCATTTACATGCGTGGGATGAAATTCGGTCACATGGGATGAAATTCGGATAAACCGTCGATTTTGGCTACTTGCCAATACCAATTCCAAAGAAGGTGGATTGAATCATTCTTCATCCTCTCGACACCAAACACGTACAATGACATATCTGTGGCAGCCGTACGTGAATATGGTGTAGAACATAAGAAGAGAAAAGAAGAAAAAAAAATAACACCTAGAAAAATGTTCTAATAATGAAAGTTAATACTTAACCCTCTGGTTTAATTAATGGCCATTTCATTTTTATTTATTAGTTAATTAATTTGCCTCAGTTGCTTATGTATATTGTTAGTTTATTTACAGTTCCTGAATCAACCACACAGATATGAACACTGCCGAACCACAGGCATTGTTTTTTGGACTGATAGTTCAGCAAACCACCACTGCAAGGCGCACGAAAGGATGGATGGTTCAGTCTTTCTCCAACGTGGCGTGACCGAATCGACGGATCGCTTTATGACGTAGTACCATGAGCCCCTTCAAGAACTGTCATTGGGCAAATTTTCTGGAGCTGCTCCTATATATTCAAGTCTTTGTTACATAAATCAGTGTTTGATAAAGGTCCCTCTCGGGACGTAAACCGGTCGTTTTTATTGTATACAGTTTTTATTTTTATCGCATTATAAAGAATGTTTAAGCAGATGCATGGGCTTTTTCTTTTTAATGACAACAAGAACAGTGCATGTAAAATTGTAATAGTCGAATAATATTTTTGGATAATAATTTAGATATATTAAGGGTGTTTGAACGCAAATAAAATGAATTTCAATAATAATGAATAAATAATAACACGAAAATATAACTCTTATATGTTTGACAATCTATATTACCTTCTGATCTGAAGTCAGACATCTTACCCATTAGGCCACGGGAACTACAACTCTCTTCATATTGCTTTTTTGACTTATCTGTCAAAACTGAACTGACTTTGACTGAAAAGTAACAATCTATATTACTAAAATCTTTTATTTCTCTGTCTGTCTGTCTGTCTGTCTGTGTGTCTGTCCGGCGCAGTTTTCTGTGAGAATGAAAAATAGAAAGAACAAGTTATCTACTGGAATCCAACATGCAACCTTCTGCTCCGAAGTTAGACGTCTTAGGCATTAGACCACAAGGATTACATTCTAATCTCTATAAAAAATTAAAAATATATCACAGATATATGATTCACACGCTGATTCTAAAAGCAGTCGTGAATTGAGAGAATATATATACATCAAAAATTAAAATAAAAAAAAAAACTTTTAAAAAATTTTAGTTTTATTTTACTTGATGTAATTTGTGTGTGTGTGTTTTTTTAATAAATAACAAATTGTTTTCCGTTACATACGCGAGGCTTCCGGAGCGAAGCGACGGGTAGCCGACTAGTTTTATATAAAAAGTTTCAGATTTTTATGAGCAGTAGTTTAAAAGATATGGGGCGGTCAAAACCACCAATACTTTTTGAATCATCGGATAGATAAATTGCATGTGACATGTATTGCTGGGCAATGTGCTCTCCTAGTGACCTTCGGAAATAAAATGGTGAAAACAAAGCTCTATTCTAAACTTATTTTGGCCGTGAATTGAAAATAAACGCTAAGTTGAATGTTGATTAAAAGTTATCTTGTGTTGTATACAATTGTGACTGAAAGCTATAAAACACGGACAATGGCCGGAAGAAACAGTTTTAGTTCCTGCTAAAGATATGGTTTTTTTCCAAAAATTCAATCTTCGTTATATATGCCTTAAAATATCATAATAATTACTTTACTTTTTTATATTTAATTAATTTATAATTACTGAATAATCAAACTGTTTGAAAATGTTACTCTTTCATTTTCTTATTTACAAAAAATATAAAATGGTAGTAAAGCTATTGTCTTACAATTCAATGAAAATATTGATATTTTTAATAATTCTATTAAGATGAAATAGTGTATGATAGATATTTTTTTGCTATCCATTTTTTAAATGTTTTAAAACTATGAAAGTTTTCTTTTTTTTAAAAATTAATTTAGGATTATTAGAATTCCCGACATAAATATAAGCAATTTAGGAATCTACCTCCAATTTTATAATTGAGACGATAATTAAGACGAAAAAACTTTATATTTGAACTTTTTATACCTAGAAGAAATATAAAGTTTTGGAAGATGATGTATTGCTAATACATGATGGAGAAGTGACCCCTCAATTACTAAAAGTAAGAAAATAAAAAACAAGAATCAAATGTGGAATTCAAATCCTTGGATAGCACTCAGGCTACCACAAAAGGAATTTGACCACAAAGAAAAGAAAAGAAAAAAAATAAAGAAATAAAAAACAAACCCTCTAATGGGTAAAAGAAAAGCAATTAAGTCACATAAGAATGCCTTTTTGAGTCGAGCTGATACTCTGGGCCGGCCGTTTCGAGCTTGTTAGGCTCTCATCAGCCAGAGCTAGTCAGCCAGTGCAGGACTCAAAAGGCGTACGAGGGGAGGTATTGAGAATATATGATGGAGACAGTGACTCCTCAATAACTAAAAGTAAGAAAATAAAAAATAAGAATCAAATGTGATGTATTGCTGTTTTGCTCAAAATTTGGGCAAAACTCCGAACGGCGGTCCCAAATTATGATGGCGGTCCCAAATTATGATAACCTCCGAACGCGGTCCCAACGTTGTTATTAATGAAACATTTGTCTTGTTATTAATGAAACATTGTGTCAAGTGTAATGACATCGTTATTGTTGTTATTAATGAAACATTGTGTATTGTTGCTTAAAAATCACTTTAAACGTGCCATGGCTGGTAGACCGCAAGCACCAAGAGTAAAAACGCTTTAGTCATAAGTCGCACATATTCGGACAATACATATTTTTTTTATAAATATGTTGAGAGAAAACTATATGATTTGATGTGTAATAACTCTAGCTATGTGTTATCCTTCACAGTCATACTGTTATCTGTCATTAAAAGGTTTATATAATTTGGGACCGCCGCGCCGCGCCGTTCGGAGGTTTTCATAATTTGGGACCGCCGTTCAGAGTTTTGCCAAAATTTGAAATCTTTCTACTGCAAAATTGTCTATAAAGCTTAATATCAACTTAATGATATATTTAATCGTTTTATATTTTTCTCCCTTTTGGAGTTTTCTTTTTTTTTTTTTTTTTTTTGAATAACTTCATAATGACGTCTAAAGCGGCAATCTACTAAACATACTACATTATACTTTATATTAAGTAATCGTTAAGCTAATTGCAATTATGTTATTGTTTATGTTACCTAAGCACAGTAATCTTCATCATCTAGTTTTAGCGTAAGCAGACTAATTTTAACAGCTAATTTAAATTAAGAACAACATAATAATTCAAATAATAATGCCTTAATGTGCATCAGATGTAAGAACTTATTTTATTCTCTTCATGTATTCTGTAAAAGGATCGAAAATAGGTGCACTTCAATAACGATAGCACAACCCGATGGATAAGCATCAAATTACAGATTTAAGAGTGAACTTTTAAAAATAATTTAAAAATATTTTCCATAATGATTGTTTATTTTTTCGGTGCCGTTTAATTCTTCGATGTAGAGTTGACTTATTAAGATTTCCTTATTTTAATATTAAATTTTTCTGGTTTAATTTTCTTATTTTGTTTAAGATTTTCTATTTTAATCTCCTTAATATTAACCAATAAAGAGTTTAAAAAATATTTTAATATTAATAAAGTAAGTTTTCAAAACTTTTTTGTTTGTTTAGTTTTTTTAAAAACAAAGGAGTTACTTTCTAAGAGAAGCTATAATCTTTCCATTTGAATTTTTATTTTCATTAATTGAAGATATTGAGGAAGTCAATAATTTCTAAATATTCATTTTAATATTTCAGTTCTGAATCTTTATAACAGGAATATGATTCAATTACTTTTATTTATTAAGATAAGTGCATAAATTAATAGCCAAAATAATGATTGCCATTTCTAAAATCGTTTTATTATGTCTTGCCGTCGCATTGTGGGAAATAATAAAGCTTTGGATAAATGACAATGACATTTTCGAAATGTCATTGCCATTTATTTAAACAATAAATATTAAAACGACGCCTGTGATAATTTTTAAGCAGAGAAGCTTAATCTTTGAATTTTCAGTCGATTTTCTTCTCAAGAAAATACAGAACTTATAACAGCTACAGAAACAAAAATCGCTGTCTTATCCCTAAAGTTGCATTTCACTATATGGTCACCAGGTGGAGTGTTGGGGTACTTGAATCGCTTTGGACCTATAGTTAAGGAGCGTCGCCTCACAAATCAGTGGACAATAAATTATTTTTAGATTAAAATTTTACTTGTGTAGATCATTGTTAAGCTGAGTCACTTCTGCCAACACCCATATCTTAGAAAGAGAAACTTTATAAACATAAAATTAAGAAATGAAAAAGATACGATTGATTTTGCCGGTAACACTGCCAGGCATCTTCTGGTGGAGATGTTAGTGAAATGTTCCGTTTTTTTAGCTAGAGCACAGTTCCAAGCCAATGATATTCAAGATGTAAACGAGCAGAGTCCACTTCTGTAGTAGAGAGACGAGTAGTAAGCACAGTCCATTTGAAAGGTGAAGGGAAAGAGGAAGGAAAAAAATATATTCTTTAATGCCACAAAATTCAATAGATTGTTTTGAAATATTGCCGTTATAATAGTTATTTGTGGAGAAGGATGAAGAGAGTCTTGACACGTCTTCTAAATGTTGTATTTAATTTAGCCAGGATGCCAGGGTTGTTGAAATCTAGGCCATGCTCTGTTGTTAGTGAGTGCATAGGTGTAGCATAATTCATATCCCCAAGTCGAACAGCTCTTATATGCTCCTTAATACGTCCGGTTTCTCCATTACACTTCTCGTTTCTATATTGGATTGCGTACAAAACATTACTTATATTGTTTGGTGGGTTCTTATCATTGTGTGAGAGATATTTCATTATCGTATTGTCAGCTCAAGCAACAATCTTGCTATTAACATCACCTAATATTTTGGATAACGCCAGAAAAAAAAATTCATTGAAGGGAATAGATATGTATCCATGTGTAACTTTGCTTGCTTCATTGCAGGTTTTAAAACACATTTGTAGTTTTATAAGAGTGTTTCTTACATTTAAAAATCAATAAATTGTTTGAGATAGGCATTGGCTTGAAAGGTGCAGTGTGTGTTTTTTAGTTCTTCAAGGAATAAATGTTCTGTCGACCATAAACAAAAGGCTCGCGTTGCTAACATGCTAACAATGTTAATTTTATCACAAAATACTGGAATTTTTATGGGACTATCCAGCTCATCTATCATTGCGGAAACAATGATGTTCTGTTAGCAACGGATTGTGTTTAATGCCAACTGATCATCATCGCTAGCCTTTCATTTTGGTTTTAAGATGTATGTGATGGCAGAAGTGACTCAACTAAATAATTATTTTTCTTTGTATCAATGTTTTAATAACTTAGCAAGTTATTTGAAAGTCGGCATGCCGACGATATTTTTTTAATTATTTTGTGTTTTCAACTTAATTCATTTTCTATATTGAAAATTTAAATCTGCAGTCTGATTAATGTTAAATCTTTATCAAAATTTGACTTGAATAAAATAAAATATATGTGAAGACAATTTCATGAAGATAACTTTCCAACTTTAATTTTTAGCGACCCATTTGGGAGCTATTGTGATAGCGACCAAAATCGGTAGCTATTGCGTTGGTCCTGTCCGTCCAACCCTAACAACTCCCGAACGGAAGGTCGGATCGACAAATGGATTTCACCATCATGTTCAGAGGCCCAAAGAACGAATATATAAATAAAATAATAATCTAATCAGAATTGAACATTTCCATTACTTTCCCAATAGTTGAATTTAAAAAAAAATAAAAACCATAAATTGAATCCATCAAATTTATGTTTTATTTTTTTTAAATTCAACTATTGGGAAAGTAATGGAAATGTTGAATTCAATGTTTGGATTATTGCTTTATTTACTTATAGAATCAGAAACGGGAACTTTTTTAAGCTAAAATAATTTAGTAAAACGGAATTTTCTTCGAAAAATTGGTCGGTTTTGAGCTTAAATATAAGTAATTCAGTTATCATATAAAAATCAAGAATAGGAGAATATGATTCATCCTTATTTAAACAGTCATACCTCAAATTTTCACATTTTTAGTTGTATTTATAGCACTTATAGAACGATTTGAACTTAAGACCTCCAACTCGTCCAAACAGACTTCCGTCTCTCCTTAGTTGTACATTCCGGCGTTTCAGTGACCATCGGGACCAAGAGAATCACTTACAATAAGATAGTTTATGAAATTAATCAATTGATTTATATTTATTTCTTTATTATATTTTAAATTTTCTGTAATTTCTACGTAAGAATTTTCTTTTCTTTTTACGATTTTTTTCCACTATTTATTCTTTCTTTTTTTTTTTTTTTTTTTTTTTTTTTAAAAGCTAAGAGATTTTTAACTAATCTAATTACTTTATATTTCCTATCAGCTATTAATGTGCTTGGGTGGTTTTAATCTTTCAATTTTTCTTTTTTTTTTCTTTTGCTTTCAAGAGCCTCATTAAATGGAAACGTACTAGTTTGTCTCTGCTTAATCGTGTTCTTTGGTTTTCAGTTTCGACATGATAGTTTCTTATTGATATCTTTTTCTCCGGTCTTGCGAATCATTAATATCTTGTTTCTCTAACTCTTGGTATCCGATTCCGAACTCGGTGTTGTCCTTATACAATGTAGACGTCCTGTATTTTGTTTTCCCATGAACTTCTTGTTGGCAATCTTTTTCCTACAAAGAGCCATGTTCGCAGAATGTTAAGAAAGCCAAAGTATCAAAATCCTACAAATTACCAACAAAGTAACCATCAGTCAATAAGAAAAAAGGAAAAAAAAAAAACAAAAACCTTTTTACACTATAAACCAGTGCAAATGAGATCGGGAGCTGCAAATCATCCCTCAAAGAACCTAGGTATATCGATCGTGTCATAGACTGTCTTTCTTGTTTCTGATCGTTGATTATTAATTTTGGTTTTCTATAATTTCCCACTCTTGAATATATTTGAAGCAATACAATTGCATTTTGAATAATGTCGGTAGAGCGAGAATATTTTAGGTCTTTTCATTAGGGTTTCCTGTGTTTCATATGAAATGGGTTCTGCTTATTCTTTTTAAACTTTTCTTTTCAAATGCACCTTTCATGTTTTTTTTCCTGTTTGGTCAATTTTACGATGTTGTTGATTTCCTGTCTATGTAATGCATCGATGTATTATATTGCCAAAAATTAATTTTAGATTCATGATCCTTCAAAATTACTGATTGTTTCTTTCTGTTTGCATTTTTTTTGAATTAAATCTTCTTTTTAGGGTGTTATTTTTTCTTGGCTTTGTTTGTTTTAAATTCCATTTAATTATGAATATACTAACATTCTGTGCTTGGATTGAAATTGATAATTTCTTTCTTAATCTAAATTGTAGTCGAATCAAGTCAGAATTTCTGTAAGGGTAAATTCGTGGATAGTTGTGCCCTAGTCTATAATAGTTTTGTGTCTTCGCAGAATTTTTTTTTTTTTTATCCAGCAAAGGATATTAGTTATTTTTTTTTATCACTTTTTAAAACTGTTTAGTTGTCTTCTTGCAAAACATATACTGCAATAATATTAAGGAAAAAGTCAATTTTAAGCAAAATAGTCTGTGTACATTTATCTGCTCAGTAGTTAACAGGAGTCAAATAACTATTGTTTTAGACCCAGTAAAAAACGAAAAATAGACGAAGATACGACTTTCTTTATATCACGAAAATTTCCCATCAATAGCAATAAAGATAATTGATTAGTCCAGGCAAACAGTCGACAGAAAAATTCCCTTATAATCCTTTGTTTTGTATATTAAAAATCTTATGGATAAAAGCCGAAAATGCGAGAAATTTAAAATGATCTTTATTTGCGATAAGCAGAATTACTTATAACTTACATCTGAACGTTTCGGTAATTTAGTGAAACGATTCTTTCTCATAATATTCAATGAATGAATATTTTACAGAATAATTTTGTGCCTCTTCAAACATAAATTTTAATTTCTTAAATAAAATTATCAGATTCCTAACTGAAAATATATTATTCAGCATTTATACTTACAAGGGCAATTGGTCAAGGGAATTATAAATGTACAATATAAAATAATACAATTTTATTACATAGTAATTGGAAAGTTACAGTGAAAAATGGACATTTATTTTTTCTTGACATCCTTTAATATCTGCGATTAGTTGTCGATTGAGGAGCTACATTTAACGACCAGCAGCTGCACTGAACCCATCTGAAATAAATAAACACAAATTGAACTTCAGTGTGAGAAAGTCCTAAGTTTTTTATTGAACTTAATGAATTTCTACCTGATAGAAACTTCTGCTAGAATTTGTCTAAATAGATTATTACCAAAATAGAAAAAAAAAGAACAACTACGAACTATGAAGTGACATTGGTATCGCTCAGCAGTTAGTTTAGAATTTAATAGCTCCATTAACCTAAATTGTCAAACGGATGTTATCAATTTTGACAATCTTAATACTTTTAGAAATAGGATACAGAGAATCGGCCAAGCAAACGAATCCATTTGATTGATAAACAGAGAATCCTAAAATGTTTAATCGTAAATATTATGAAAAAAAAAAAAAAAAAACATTCAGAAGGTTTATGAAAAACGACATTCAAATTGTTAAAAGAAAAAAAATTCCCAAATTTTTAAATTTTATTCAGAATCATCCGTCATTTACCTAAAATTTTTAATTTTTCCCTATAAATAAATCGTTTATTTAAAAAAAACATACATTCCATGATAACGCAAATAATATTATAATAATACGAGTAATATAATAAAGTGGTGTACAATTTAGAAACTAGTGAAGAAATAAGTTTCAGTCAACACACAAAAATAAGTTAAAAATTACAAACTTAATTACAATAAAAAAAATTAAAACCATCTTGAGCTTTCGAGCTTCCTTTGCGGAGCTCATTTTCAAGGTTAAAAACTTTTCCTTCACAATTTAGAAAACAAAGATATTAATAATCTATTTAATTCAGCATTGTTCTCAAACAGACCACATCCGTTTATTCTCAAATTTGAAGGTAAAAAGTTAGGCTTTCCATGTTTGTTTTTATTGCAAAAGATATTGCCATTCCCTCAATAAATGAGTTCTTTTATAATGTAAATATTTTAGATACTAAAGACTTGTTAAGAGAATTTTGATTAAAATTGAAGTACGTCAAAAAGTCGGAAATTATTGGGTAATTTAAATATATCTAAAACTTTAGGTATTTCGATTTGAATTTATTGAATGATATGTTTTACTCAACGTCCTCTTTCATTTTTTACGATCTAGAGAAAAATAGTAATTTCTTATTGTTCTTGAAAACCTCAGAAAGACTAGAGAAGCCTTGGCTATTCGTAATCATATTTCATTTCTGGATAAGGCTCCTGATTTCAGCCATTACAATTAAAATCGAATGTTTCATCAATCGTGGAGAATTAAATGGATTAGCTAAAAGAATTAATACATATTGTACGGCATAACTTTTTGGGTTTTATTACTTTTCTATGGGATTTTTTGATATCTTCCTGCTAATTTCTCGAAAAGGACCCACACACAGTAAATTTCTGATATCAAAGTTAGATTATCTTTTGTAGCTGAAATATGCATGATAAGTTTCAAGAAGATCCGTCGGTTGTTCCGATGTTATTAGGAACACACAGGACACAAATGACTGCGATTTGACGAGAGGCACTTTTCTAATAACGTAAAAATATAGATTACAATATTATCCTTGGTTTATCTAAATTTAAGTAATTCATTCTCCATTCTCACTAAATCATTAAAATTTTGATTAATACCTAAATGTTATAAATTAATTATATAAATTTGTCATCAATGTTTAAATGTTATTTCTTTTCAATTACTTTTTTTACAATTCTATTAACTTATCACAACATATTAGATCTAATACAGTATTTCTGTTTTTTTTTTCTTAACATAAAAATAATTATAGCTTCAGTTTACTGTTTCAAAATTGAAGTAAGAACAAGCTATATTCTTTTTTAGCTTTAACAAAACAAAAATTCTAATTATAATATTTCGGAATAATTTGGAAAGTAACTGATTTTTTTTTTAATCTTTTCCATAAATTCGTTTTTTAATTTTCTGGGAGATTTCTAGAAAGACTTTTAGTAGGACAAGAAATCATGCCTTATATATTCCCTAATTAAAATTTATTAAGATAACTATTATGTTAACTTTTAATGTGTTTATGCATTACATACATTACATACATATTTGAGCTACAAAAGATAATCTAACTTTGATATCAGAAATTTACTGTGTGGGTGCTTACCGAGAAATTAGCATGAAAATATCAAAAAATTCCCATAGAAAAGTAATAAAACCGAAAAAGTGATGCCATACAATACATGAAGGGTCTGAACTTTTAATGTGTTTTTGCATTTTTATGCGCTTTTCTGATTATTTAATGTACATAGAAATTCATTGAGGCTAGTGGAGACTGGCACATAAATTTTATTTATTTTATGTTTATTGTGTATGTCTTGTTTTTATTTTAGACTTGACTTTTAGACATATTTTTTCCTACCTCAACTTATGTTAACCTCCGTATTAAGCCCTCGTTCTTTACTAGTGACTACTCTCAACTGATGTTTGCAATCCACCGTGAAACAGCTGTTTTGTGATGTCACTAGAAAAAACTGGGTCTGAACTTTTAATATGTTTATAACTATTATTTCTTTTTAAATAAATAAGTCTTTGTTGCTTTGTGGAAGTGTTTATTTTTAATTTATACCTTAATGATAACTTTGACATACGTTATTTTATCTCTTTGTCACTTTAACCTACCAACAGAATCTTCTTTCTCCTTAAACTAATCCTTAGCTTAAAGGCTGTTGCTTTTTATTTTTCAAGTCATATTCTTCAACATGCTTAGTTCCACGTTGTGAGTTCGCTGTCTTCTTCAGTTTGCTGCCATTATATCACTGAATCTTAGATGTTTCTTATTCTATGATATAATAACAAAACATCATCTGTTTGTAGGCCCTCTACTTCTTTTCCTTGGCAGTCCATCTTTAACGTCTTCCCTTCTACATGTTCTTCATCCCTCCCTTTAACATCTCCCATCCCATGTAAGTCCCAGCTCCCTTGATTTATTCCGAAACTTTATATCATCCTTCACTATTTTGTCCAAACTAAACATGAACTTTTTACTTACAATTCGACTGATACCTATAACTCGTTGATAAACATTTAACAAATAATTTAGACAAAATATGAAATGTAGTGAAATAAAGAGAAAATAAAATTTAGGCTATCCTACCTGAAAGAAAGTAAGTGACGTCGAAGTGATATTCTCTCAAATTCAGATTTTTTTTTTTTAATTGGAGGGATTTTTCCGTCTTAAATAGTTATCCAATGGCATTGAGTGGGCGTAATCAATTGCATCACCTGTTTCAAATTCCAACGTTTATTTTTATTATTTTATTTCCATTTCTACTGTAAATGCAATTCTTGTTTCTGAATGTTTTGAATGCATACCAAAAAATGTTGTGGATCCATAGAAATGTTATATAAATGAACATTCCAGAGGAGAAAGAGATGACAAATCAGTAAAGGTCATTTTCAATACAAAGAATACCATTTATTTTATAAAAGATAATTGTGTCTAACTTCCGTATTGGTTAGAATATATACATACATTCCTATTAGATCCCTCCGCTGAAACCCTAGTTCATTCTACAATGATCTATCATATCTGTTTTGAAATTTCAATTTTAACATTCACTTCTTTGAGTTTTAATTTAAAATTACATATTTTTTTTTCTTATTCTCGAAATTATTGAAACCGAGGAAATTATTGCTCCTGTTCGTCGATTGTGGGCATTCGCGCAGCCACCCTAAGAACAAAACGAAGGAAATTACCTACTCTATTTTAGTGTTGTCGTAAATTGTATGAGATTTTGTTTTCACTCATTGACAGGCGCTAATGTAGACTGTAAACTTTTTTACTTTTTTAGTTTGTATTTCCTTGTAATTTACAACTATCATACGTCAAACAAAGTCGGCGTAGTACAGGGTGTTTCACTCGTTATCGAACCCTGATTTTCCATTACAATTTTCATACTGCTAATGGCGACCAATTTCAACACCGGCTATTAAATCATCATGCCTCTCCTAAACCAAGGTATGTCCGTGTCAAATTTCTCTGTATTACTTCCATTGGTTTGAAAATTATAAGGGAAAACCAGGGTTCGATAGTGAGTGAAATACCCTGATGTTTCATCTTTAACTTGCTGTATAATGTTGCCAAAAAATTACTTAGTTTTGACATTCTTTTTCTTTTTATTATTATTATTATTATTATTATTATTATTAAAACAAGAGCATAAAAATAATTATTTTCATATTTTTTCTAAAATCTTTGCACTTTTACTATATATATGTATATATATTCTATTTTTATTATTGTCTATTACTTTCTCCATTTTTATATAATCGATAAAATAAGGTTTGCGATCTTCAATCATATGTTATATTAATAGTAATCAGAATGTCAAAACTGCATCGCGTAAATTTAGGATAATTTACTAAATTTATATGCATCTACTAATCCTTTACTAATGAAAATTTTAATAGCAACAGCGATAAAATTGCTTGGATACCTAAATATTTTAAAAAAGTTTTTCTTGAAAAATCCTAAATATTCAAAATACAGTTTTTTTTTAAGAAATTTATAAACAAATACTTGCAGGGAAGATCGTTACAAGCTGATTTCAAAGAAGGTCAATATAACTTTAGAAAAAAAGATGTAATTGTAAGTAAATTTTTCATATTTGAAATGGCATACTAAAGATCATTTTTCTTTACTAATAAAACTGAAGTTAATTATAACGAAATGTAACTTCTACATTTAAACATGATTTTGTAATCCTTTATTTCTTGAGAATGCTTAAAAACTTTCACAAAATTAAGAATAGAGTTATTCGAAAAGTATCCTAACAATAAAACTGCTTGTATTGGCTGGGCTGAAATTTGTTTTAGAAAAGCTTACGCAACTAAACGTCGTTAATATTGGAGCTGTTCCATATAAGTGATGTAAGCCTGGTTTAACATTGGACTAGAAACTTTGAATATGGAAGGGGATATAAGCACCCCATCTCTGTATTTGTTAATTCGGTGTTTCTGAATCGATCTTATACTAAACTGGCTTTGGCTTAAGACGAATGGCAATGGCTTGAGACGAAGCAATAGTCTTCCTCAACTATTAGGCAATAAATGATGATAATAATAATAATAATAATTCAAGGCAGTAAATGATAATAATAGTTACTTATCACTCACTAACATATTAATTTTAAAGTAAAGTAAAATTAAAGTGAACTTTTCTAACTTATGATAACTAATACATTAATTTTTATAATACATATAATACATATTCGAAATATTTCCAGGAATTTTTGATAATTATTTGAAATATTTCTTTTTCGAAGTGTAATTATACTGAATATCTCTAAAAATATAATCATTGTACTTACTACAGAAATTATTATAGAAACATATTTATTTCACTTTTGATGGTATTATCCAATTTACATTTTCTTTTATATTCTTTATGAAATATACTTTTAAATAAGCTCAATCAGTAAACAAACAAACAAAAAAAGAGAAAACATAATTAATAAATTTAAAAACAATTAAAAATTACTGAAATTTTGACAAATAAATATGAGAAAATAAAAAGGCCTTATAATTTTTCCTGACGTCCTTTTCTCTGTGCATCATTTGCTGTTTGAAGAAGGGATAGTTAACGCCCTGCATTGAATGCATCTATAAAGGAGAAAAGGAAAAGGTGAGAAATCATAAAACTTATTTAAACATAAGTTTAGTCTCAAGTTGTTAAATTAATCTGCTTTTCCAATTTACTTTTTACTCTAATTTCTTTGTTCGAAATATTTTAAAATAGATTAGATGTACTCCCAGCCATAATGTTTTGAGCCTGAAGCGTCTTTAGCATTAGCGTTACTAAAAAAGACACAAATATAATGTAATTTTTGGCCAGCCTGTGTACATTTAACAAATTTGTATTTTTTCTTGATTTTTTTTTTTGTAGGAGGAGGAATCAATATCGAAATAATCTGTTTCATGTTATGAAGTTAAGAGTTGGTTCGTTAATAAGAATCATATTTAGAGTCGACAGATTCAGTTCAATTGTTTTTGCATGAAGCGCATACAAATAGAGAGAATGTATTAAAACAAATTAATATTGAAAATAATGTAGAAATGTTATGTTAACTTGTTAATCTCTAAGTAATGACCCTTTGTTTTCACTGCCAGCTTTGTGAATTGCCAAGAATTCCACAGCCATTAATTAATGATAATTACTGAATATAAAAGCAAAGCCTTTGAGAAGTCTTGTAAGACCAAAGGGAACAGAAAAAGTTTTTGACCAAAGAGACGAAGTTTAAAGGTCTTACCGCCTTCTCGTCGGCAGATTACTAATAGATATCCATTTTTTCTTTTAATGTTTACCAGTCCTATTAGGTAGACTTATGTAAAGAATACCTGTGGTATAGGTGCTGATAGTTTAATATGAGTACTTAAAATTAATATAGTTAAATTAAGATTAAGACTTATTTTTTCATCAATTAAGTCGGATATTAACTGATCTTTTATATGTTTAATGTTTTTGAAATTTTCTAAATTATATATTTCCCAATTTAATTGACTGAACAATTTATAATTAATTTGGTTTTCCAACCTTTGATCAAAATTATTTTTTAATTTACTATTGTTAAAAAATTTTAGCCAATTGTATCTAGTTGTTTTTCCATCCTTAAAATTGTTTTTTGCTTTATTTAGTTCAAAAATATTTTTCAAGAATTGTTTTATAGATAAATCTTTCTTTAATGGTTAGGATCTTATATTTTTTCCTAACATTATTTTTTTCCAATAAGCTTTTTTTATTAAAATTAATGTAAACATTATTTAAAATTTTTCAAATTAATTTATTAATATTTTGCAATTGGTGTTTATTTACAAAAATCCAACATTCAATGCCGTAGTTAAGCACCGAATCAATTAGTGATTTGAAAATGATTAGTTTCTGTTTAAAGGAGAATAAATGTTTTATGTGAAAAAAAGAGATATGTGTAGTTTTTTAATAACAAAATTATAATGAACCTCCCAAGTAAATTTCTCATCCAGATAAAGACCTAGATATTTCTGATGAGTTACGAATTCAATTTTGTTGCAGTTGCAACTGTTGTCATCCATGGCATTGAGATGCAACTTGCTGCAATTGTTGTTATGAAGTAGAAGATAATAATCTTTATTTATGATTTTGTTTTTATTTTTGATAATCATAGCTTTTGTTTTCTTACAATTAATTTTCATTTTGTTATTTATTGCCCATTTAGTTAATTTATTTAAATCATTCTGGAGGAAGTTGTGAGTTTGTAATTGATTTTTATCACTAGAGATAAGAAGAACATCGTCAGCATAAATATAAATATTTGATAATTTAATACAGTTACTTATTGAGTTAATATATAGATTAAAAAATAAATGTCCCAAGTTGGATGGCTGAGGAACACCAGCTTTAATATTGTGTAAATTACTAAAAGTGTTATTAATTTTGATTCTAAACTTCCTGTTTTTTAAATAGCTTTTTATTAAATTATATATGTTATACATGTTACCTCTTAGGCCCATTGCGATTAACTTTTGTAGAAGTAGATTGTGATCAGTGTTATCGAAGGCTTTGCTAAAATCAATAAACATTATATAGATGATATTACCTTTGTTCAAGTTGGTGTTTATATTTTCATTAAAGTTTTTTAATAAATTAACTGTACTATTATTAGGCTGATAGGCGTACTGATTTTTGCTTAAAATATTCATTTTTTTAATATAATTGTATAAAGCATTTGATATATAACTTTCAAAAATTTTTGATACATTGGTCTATAGTTGTCAAAATTAGTAACATTTCCACCCTAGAAAATAGGAATGATATGTGCAATTTTCCAAAGATTAGAGTATATACCAGTGTTATAAATATTTTTAGAAAGTTCGACAAATAGAAGAGAAATATTTTCTTTAAAATTTTAAATTCCATTAAATGCTTTACTTCACTCCAAACAAATATAAATACACCAGAAATGACCAATATTTCGTTTATCCATCGAAAGACTTTTTCTAGATCTCGACATAATGAAACTAAAAATATTAAAATAAATAAGAGAGGAGAAAGAAAAGAATCTTTCCTCTCTCCAACTATTACAAAATATAACAATCATTCTTTACACTACATCGTGTCTTTGTTACAAAATAATATAAAACATAATTAACAATTAAAACAATAGACCATTATTGGGAAAAACAGATCATTAATTACATTTTAAAATTTCACTTAATCTCTTATTTCCTTTTAAAAATTTTCGAAAAAAAAACCAATGAATTTCATTAACTTTAAGTGATTTGTTCTTATTAAAACATTTGCAGCAATTTATGATACAAGATTCCAATATTGTTTTTCTTAATAATGGTTTATTGTTTTAATTGTTAATTATGTTTTTTATTATTTTGAAACAATGACACGATGTAGTGTAAGGGCTGTTTGTTATATTTTGTAATGGTTAGAGAGAGAAAAGAAAAGAATCTTTTCCTCTCTTTTTTATTTTAATATTTTTAGTCGGGATCTAAAAAAAGTCTTTCGATTGGATAAACGAAATATTGGTCATTTCTGTGTATTTATAATTGTTTGGAGTGAAGTAAAGAATTTAAATAGAAATGTCTATCAGTTTTTGTGGGAAATCCATTTGATAAAAGGCTACCAAATCTTATCGTAGTATAGAATAAAAATCAAGAAAAAGAAATCCTGAACTTAGTCATAGAGCAAAGAGTGATAGATAAATCTTGATATCTTCATAAAATTGAATTTTTAATCCATTAAAAAAAAGACCATCAAATAAACTTCTGCAATTCATAAAGAAAAAAAAATTGCTTAACTCTGACTTGCAAAAAGATTTAAAAATAAAAAAAAAGTTATTACATTTATAAGTATTATAATTGAACCAATTATATGAATGTTTAAAATTCAGGTTTAATGCAATTATATACTATTTGATCTTTATAAATTATTCTTCCTTTTTTTCATTTTTAATCGTCTATGTAATGATAAATCTAATTAATAAATATGAAATTTTGTTACTTCTAAATGCTTGTTCTGGAGCTGCGATTACTGATTTTGCAGCATCCAGAACTGTACCAGCTACTACTCCAGATATGTTTTCCCCTCCGTCTTGAGGTCTTGCTTCAGCTGCGATTCCCAAGAGCAGAAGAACAGCGAAAATGACAAAAACCTTATTCATTTTTTCTGATGAAAGATTGGAACTAAAAGGAACAAAGAAACGCCAATAATTAAATGAAGAAATTCATTACAGGCATCTATCGATGTTTAATTTTGAATCGTTTTACTCATTTGATTGGGTCCGGTAGCCACGTGGTAACGACGTTTGACTATAGGACCTGGAGGAACCGACCTCAGTGGAATTCAAGAATTTTTTCACGCTGAATAAATCTTTCGCCTTCTAGAGTATCGGACTGAAGCCCTCCCTTTTGTTCGGAATCGCTATGATCCTTATCTCCCGTGACCCTAAGATCCTGTTAGGCCTATACAGGGAATACTTTAACATTTTACTCATATTAATAAATTGGTTTTCAAAAGTAGGAGGAAAAATACATAGTTTTCCTCTTGTTTAGATTTTGCTTTTTTATTTATTAAATTTTTTATAAAAATACACGATGGAGACACTGACCCCTCAAAAACTAAAAGCAAGAAAATAAAAAACAACAACAAAATGTGGAATCCAAATCCTTTGGCAGCACTCAGGGTGCCACAAAAGGAATTTGACCACAAAAAGGGAAAAACAATGTAGAAATAAATAAATAACAAACCCTCTGATGGGTAAAACAAAAGCAATTAATTCAAATCAGATTTGAAATGGTTTAATTACTTCGATTTTTCGTATGTAAAAATCCTTTCCTTGTATCAGAGAGTTACAAAGGGTGTTTTTTTTTAATGCTTGTAACTAAGCAGGCACACTCTCTTTCCTAGAAGTAAAAACTTAAGAAAAAAGTCTGGATCATTAGAATGAAGTATCATATTTATTATGCAATATATTGATCGAAATGCGTGACCCTGAAACTTACATAACTTTAGTATCATACTTAGGTATCCAATAAAAAGATCCCTATGGGTTTTTGACACTTTTACTAAAAAATAAAAAACAGTTGGTGGATCAACAGTTTTCTATGTATGTAGCCATATCCACAATAACTCGAAAAACTTTTTTTTAGGAAGCTGAATGATTTTTTGGTGGATTGATATTTTTTAGTCTCAATTTGCTTTGCGTTTAATACAAATTGGTCCCATGTCGGTGAGATAAAAATGAGTTCCGTGAGACAGATGACAGATGATTCGTGTCAGGGGTTTCAAAAAATGTAATACTTTGATTAGCGATAATCAATAAGAAAATGCTAACAGTAAAGTCTTCTGCTATTCTGCTTTAAATTGATTTTTCTGTTGTTTTTTTTCTATTTATTTCTTAATATTATTTTATAAAATATTACTATATTATGGTATTAAAGTATTATTATTGCAAAGAAATAAGCATTGTGCCGACTTTCTGCGAAATTCTTAGCATTCCCGATACAAGAACATTGATTTAATTTTATTAAGAAGTTTAAATATTTAAACATTTAAAATTACATGAAATTCCTTCAAAAACTACGATTAATTGCGTATTAAATTGACTAGATGAATGAATGCTTTGCCAGATCCGATGAAGGAGTGAAGAAATGAGAGATGCTACATATCAGATGTTTGTATTTTTTGTTAGATATTTCAATATTACGACTAAAAGTATACTGATATCATCAACTGAAAAATATGTAATGGAAGAAGCATGTATTTAAAACTTTGGGATAGGAAGACATAAAATGAAAGATAATAGTTTTCAAATTAGGTTTTTCATAAAAATATTAACTTTTTTTTTAAACTGAGATTATAAAGAGTTCAATTTCGTTAAAAAAAAAGGCATAATTAAAAAAATTAAATTCTTCCCGAAAGTTTTCTTAACTTTATGCCACCAAATTCTTGATCAAGATATTTGGTGTGCAATTTTGTCATTTCGAAAGAAATAACAAAAGCATTTTACATATCTTCTAATTATGTTTTTTTGCAAGTTTGGATTAATTCTCAGTCACTATCAGTGATTTAAAAATTTATCAAATTCTACTTAAATATATTATTATTATTTACATTGATCAGAAATTTACATACGGGTATATATATGAAGAAAACGAGAAAATTATAAAAAAAAATAATATTTAATAAAGACAAATTATAATAAAATAAGAAACTCAATGATAGAAAATAGCTAAAGAAGACGCAACTCACCTGACAGATGTAGTATTAGTTTCTCGAATCTCCTTCAAACTGGGCTTTTCGTTAGTAATCCACTCTCTTAAATAGTTGGTCACTGATATTGAGAGGCAAAACCAATTGCATTATCTATTTGAAATTCCTTTGGCTTTTTTGATATTGCTACTGCATTCCTGTTGACGATTGAGGAAGTTATCTAATTCTAAGTATTCCACAGAAATTTATGGTGTCTCAGCATTTTTTATAAAAGCATGTAATTTTTTTTTTATCATTTTTTATTCTATTACATTGAGAAAGAAGAAGATAAAAAACAATATCACGTGACTACAGGGAGGTATTCTGATTGGCTGAATCATTGGCTTATTTTCATTGGTGAAAACCGCCATGAATTACTTTTTGACATAATTACTGAACAAGTGCTGAGTCACAGCAAATAAGCTTTGCAAATCTTTGCAGTTTACTTTCAGTTTCAAAGAGAGATAGAGAGCTTTATTGAAATCAAATAATCCTGTAATTACCGTATCAGTCCCAAATTAATGTCTTGAAAACATAATCCATCTAGAACATGAGGACTATGAAAATGAAAACACGTTGTAATTGAAATTGCACGTTCTTTGATTGAGCTTCAGATAGAAATACAACATTTTATTTAACATTGAACAATAATTATTTTGATTCAAGTTTTGTTTGCTCTTTTTATCTGTTATTCAAGAATTTGCAACTATTTCGCCGTTGTCTGGAAGAAAAGGGCAATGGAATAAATATTCCGAACTAGAATTAACTTTGAATTTTGATTTACGAGGGATATTCTTATCTCTTCATTTTTAATCGTTGATTATCGGATTGACGGCATGTTTTTGAAGCGCCGAAACTATACCATCAGAAGCGTGAACGTTTCATTTCCAAGACAGAAAACTTGATTTGGCCTTTTATTTTAAATTCTTGACTATTCTAAACTAATTTTCATCTGCAAATGCATAACAGAAAAATGGATTTCAATAAAGTATTAGCCTACGACATAATATGGATAAAGTAATGTTTAGGCTTAAAATAAATTTTTTAATGTACTTTGCAATCCACTATTAAAACTGTTAGAAAGCATCCACACTATGATAACTAGCGCTGATTAAATACTCACAATAATACTTTGTGAGATTTCTATCACGAATTACAATAATACGAAAGAAATAATGGAGGTACTGTTCTTTGAAGCGCTTATGACTTTTAATTCTACTATTTCAAGTCTGTTATTTTATCAAAAGTATAATATTCGTCTTATTCTAAATAGAACTGTGGGGGCAGGAGGGCGAATTATCTTCGCTTTTCTGAATGGGAGGGTGGCAGAAGGAGACATCTATAAATATGAGTTTCGCTTCGTCATATATATTTATATAATCCCTTTTTTGGCAAACTACTTCGAAAACAACAGCAACAAAAATTTTCATTCTTTCTTAATGCTCTTCAGAATCCTCAATAGACATGACTGTGACAATTTGTCAAGCCCTAGAAAAAAATATAATCCGGGCATCAGTGCACTGCTTAAGAATTTTTTTTTTAATTCCCAAGACAGTTCTCTTTGAAAATTCTTATAAAAAGAAATGACCTGTTGGAAAAATATTCCTTTCTGTAACTAGCACTGGTGTAAGGAATTAAAGATACTGATAATCCCGACATCTCTTCTATCATACATTCTTCTTATTTATTTCCGAGTAGCGTTTTATTTTTTAATGGATTGATCACAGGTTATTCATGAAAAACTGTGACAATGGCTTTCTCTCAACTGGCGTGGCGTGTATGGGAGCTTATGGTGTTCAAGCGCGGGGGCGAGATGAGAGGATAGTAGCGATGCGTTGCAAGATCTCCCTCAGCCCCTGCATTACACTACTTATATAACATTTTTAGCATGTCAGCATGCGGCTGGACAATTTATTTCCGGAAAATTTTGTCCGAAATATTCGAAGTCCGAGATATCGGATCCGAATGTCCACTGAATATTTAAATTAATTACCCCAGTGGCAAAGGCGTACCTTAGTAAAATCTTGAAGCTTTAATTTAAATTACAATTTTAAAATTCGAATTAAAATTATTTCGAAGTTTATTTTTTAAGCTTCAAATGAAAATTTCAATTGTATTTAAAATAAATTGAATGTTTATTACGTCATCGAGAAGTGACTATAAAACATGAGTCAGCCTCGGTCCGCTAGCAGTAAGAAAGCAGATTCGCTCGGTGGAGTTCAAAGCAGTTCAGTGCGCAGATGCGGTCACCAGAGTTAACTTGGTTCTCGATAGCAGTTAACAGAGAAGATGACGTCAGTGCCACGTATCCGGTGCCAAGGAAGACACACCGATTGATTGAAGGAAAAGAGCCAATGATATTGAGAAGCGATATCTGAATTGCGGTTTCCCGAGTTATTTGTGCCAGACGTTACACGTTGAAGTTAAAAAGAACCAAAGAAAAATAATATTGGATTACTCCCTGTGACGAAAAGAACGGTGGAAAGACAGAAACAAAGTTTAGCGGATATATTAATCTGTGAGTATGGAACTTTATTTAAAGCTTATTAGTTTCCAGTGAAAAGAACTTTAAAGGTTAGAAGAAACCAAGAAGCTATTCCAAGTATAGTTCAACATTAATTTTTTAAAGGAACTGAATTACATTTCCGCTTGTCAGTGCATAAAGAGGATAATTTAAATGTGCCGAATGTCAACGTATCCTATTGGTTCGAGAATGTGTTAAAGTTACTGAAATTAAATAAGAATTATTCGAATCGATATTAACTCTTATCGTACAAAGTGATATATAGGAAAAGTGCTTCTATATAATTAAAGTGTATTATTCTACTATACTACTATACTACTAAAAAAAATACTATTTGTCATATGTTCAAATCTATAAGTTACAGTAATAACAAAAAAGTTCACATCGAGATTGGTATGTAAAGAAACTTATTACAAAAATATGAGAAATAAAAGAAAAGAATTATAATTGCTTTCATAAATTATTTTGAAATGCTGAATTATTCAATGTATTACAAGTAGATCTTTCTTTCTTTTTCTTTTGAGTTTCGAATAGCGAATTAGACTATAGGAAGATTGAAGAAAACACATGAGACCAAGAGACAACATTGAAGTCTTGAAATTTTTTGTTAATGTCCGCTTATTATTTAAAAAAAAAACTATTTAATATTTCATCGCTGTACCGACTTGGTATCTATCACAGGACTCTAATGTTTATAATGCTCCCTTATAGAACTGGGAGTTAAAACAAAAAGTTTCTAAAATTCAAAGTTATTTGGAAATACGCATGCCTGTCCATTAGTCTTGATCAGCTTTCAAAATTTAAAAGTAGACCTCATTGTAGGTTATAACAAGGAAGATCTCTCTTGAGTTTGGTATATATTGAACCAAGCAGCTGATGTGTCATTGGCTCTGTTCATTGTCTGTCCGTCTGTGATCAAAAGCTGAAACTTTCGTAGATAGCTTAGATGCATATAAAGAAGATCCACCTTAATTTCTGTAAAATTCAGAACAATAGATAAGGATCTAAGGATCAAAAACTGTCAACATAAATTAATGATAAAAAATAAAAGAAGTTTAACGTGCCCGAATAATTCAAAATAGACATCAATCGTAAGGCACAAAGCTAAAGTTAGGATTCGCACTTTGAGTTGTCACCGGGAAGAGACTGGGACGGACCGTTTCGTCCTCATTAGGACTCCTCAGCCAGCCAAACTCCTCCGATGACAACTCAGAAAGTGCGCAAGGCGTTGGTATCCCGGCTCTCGCTCCCGAGAATGGGATCTCCCACCGAAGAAATCCTAACCAAAAATTAAAAATTGATGCAGCCGTTAAATTCCTTTTGTGCTTGCTTTAAGGCAGGACAAGGAAGTTTTGTATTTTACTCCTTTTTAATTTTTGGTTAGGATTTCTTCGGTGGGAGATCCCATTCTCGGGTGCGAGAGCCGGGATACCAACGCCTTGCGCACTTTCTGAGTTGTCATCGGAGGAGTTTGGCTGGCTGAGGAGTCCTAATAAGGACGAAACGGTCCGTCCCAGTCTCTTCCCGGTGACAACTCAAAGTGCGAATCCTAACTTTAGCTTTGTGCCTTAGATTGATGTCTATTATAAATTAATGATCAACGGTGTTTTTTTTTTTAGCAATTTTTTTTTATGGGATCTTACCATGCTGGAATTCGAAAGTTGCTACGCCAACTGCATCTTATTCCGTCTAATGGAGCCAACAGATGTAGGATATCTTTATGTTCAACAATTTCCACTAATCTACTACTTTATCTTCATCTTGTAGATGTAAATGGATACATCTTGCAGATGTAAATAGATGGAATATTTTTAACTTAATTTCTTCGATCATTTGATTCAATGTCAGAAAGAATCAAGAAAAATGTTTTGTATCTTTTAATATGTTGTACTGATTGCTTTAAAGCTAATTTTTAAAAGCGACTTAAGCGAATCTTCCAAATGTATTTGTTTTCTTGTATCAATATGCTTCACTTACAAACGCACATTATCATTTTCATTACTACTGATGATTGAAAATTGAATGGTAACTAAAGAATGACATAATCTTTACACAATATTAACTTCCCTACGACTCAAATTTGATATTCCAGTTACCTATTTACGGGTGTCATTAATAAACGGTGTATTTTCACCGTTAATTAAGTCAAAATAAATAGAAAGTATTTAATTGTAAATTAGGGCCGCGCGGTTGGCGATGTCGCTAAGACACTGGCCTCTCATCTGAGTCCCGGGTTCGGTTCTCATTTGGATTTCGTTTATGGTGGCGATCCACGCTGGGCAGGTTTTCCCGGGGTTCTCCCGTTTCCCTTGCATTTCTCACACAATCCTTTCTCAGTCTTTCTCTCCGTCTGTCCTTCTTTCCGTGGGATAGTACAACAGGAAAGTACAATATTTCAGGTCGACGTGCTCGGCAGTCATGCCACCCATTTTCAATTAATCTGATCTAATTGTAAATTTCGGAAATCTATGATAGGAACCTCAGCAGAATAATATAAAAGTTTATTTGCGTCTTTTTATACCCATCTGTTATGTAGGCTGCCAAGAAAAAGTGTTAGAATGCAGTTTTCTGAATGCCTGATAGTCTTGTCCGGCCGTTCATATGAGATCAAGATAACTAAAAACCAATTTCTCCTTGTAGCTGAAACTTTAGAAGAAAGTTTATATCTTGTAAGGAAGATCCACATCAATTTTAGATTTAGAACAACAAACCACGAAAATATTAGGTTGCATTGCAATACCATGATATGTAAACAAAAGAAAAAAAATTACAGTTCACCTCCCTTTAAATACATTCTTTTCTTTTTCAGTTTATTTTTGAACTGTTTGATTTTTCGTATTCATAGTCTGCGGTACATATCACGGAATATCCACTGCAAGCTGATTTCAACGAATTTCTGTACATTACTTTAGAATAAAACCCCGATGTAATTGCATGAAAAAGTAGATTTGTAATATTTGGTATAGCATACTGAAGATCATTTCTCTTTTCTATGAAATTTTCTCATTTCTTTACTAATAAAATTGAAGTTAAATACACCAATAGCAACTTCTGTAATTTAACATGATTCTTTAATTCTGTATTTCTTGAGATTGCTTAAAACCTTCACTAAATTAACTGAATTATTCGAAAAAATATCTTAAGAATGAATCTACTTGTATTGACTGGCCCGAACTGAGCTGAAATGTAGGAACCATGAATAACCTTGGTATTGTAACTATTCCATATAAGTGAGATAAACTTGGTTGAACATTGGGCTGTGAATGTAGAAGAGAATATAAGCACCGCATCTTTATATTTGTTATTTTCTATGGGTTTGAATGGATCCCAGACAAGGTACTAATTTGAAACGAAGCAATAGTCATCCTCTATTATTAGATCTAATTCATGGCATTAAATGATAATAGCAGTTACTTATCACTTCCAAAAACTTTAATTTTAATTCTCTGCATACAAATACAGAGGATGTTTTAAATTATCACTTCCAAAAACATTAATTTTAAAGGAAAGTAGTAAAGTAAAATTAAAATGAACTGTACTAACCTTTGATAACTAATACATTAATTTTATAATATTGAATATTTCTAAGAATTTTTGATAATTATTTGAAATATTTCTATTTTGAAATAAATGTAATTATACTGAACATCTCTAAAATTATAGACATTGTACGTAATTACAGAAATTATCACATAAACATATTTATTTCATTTTTGATGGTGTTATCTAATTTACATTTTCTTTTACATTCTTAATGAAATATACTTTTAAATAAGCTCAATCAGTAAACAAAAAAAAAGAATATAATTAATAAATTTAGAAACAATTAAAAATTACTGAAATTTTGAGAAATAAATATAAGAAAATAAAAAGGTCTTATAATTTTTTCTGACGTCCTTTTTTCTGTGCATCATTTGTTGTTTGAAGAAGGGATAGTTATCGCCCGGAAGCTGCACCGAACCCATCTATAAAGGAGAAAAGAAAAAGGTGAGAAATCATAAAACTTATTTAAACATAAGTTTAGTCTCAAGTTGGGAAATTAATCTGCTTTTCCAATTTCCTTTTTAATCTACCTTCTTTGTTCGAAATATTTTAAAATAGATTAGATGTACTTCCAGCCATAATGTTTTGAGCCTGAAGCGTCTTTAGCATTAGCGTTACTAAAAAAGAAAACAAATATAATGTAATTTTAGGCCAGCCTGTGTACATTTAACAAATTTTTATTTATATTTATATTTTTTTTTTTTTTTGAAGGAGGAGGAATCAGTATCGAAATAATCTGTTTCATGTTATGAAGTTAAAAGTTAGTTCGTAAATAAGAATCATATTTAGAATCGACAGATTCAGTTCAATTGTTTTTGCATGAAGCGCATACAAACACGGAGAATGTTTTAAAACAACTTAATATCGAAAATAATGCAGAATTGTTACATTAACTTATTACAGTCTGACAGATCAGTCTTGACGAACGAGACTTCTTGAGATTCACGGGAAGCCCGAGATCTTACTTTAGCCTCTTTCCGAGGTTTCAAGAAATGTAGTACTGTAACTGTCTTATCAGTAGGAATATGCTACATGATGAATTTATTGTTTGACTATTTTCAGTGTTATAAAAAGTAGACTAAATTAAAGCAAAAGCCTTGTTTGCAAATTTAAATTGAATGAAATTGAGTGTTTCAAGCATATTTTGTCCTATTTTATTTTATGTTTTTCGAGATTAGCAAATGAAATCACAGTTATTTCATTTGCATTTGTGCCTATTTGAAATCATTAATGTAATGTTTCATTTTAAATTTTGAATGAATTGTCTTACAGGAGAATGCAAATATTTTCATATGTTTTTGTTTTTGTTTACTTTATAAAGTTTAAAAAGTAATTTTTTTTTCTATTATCTGACTATTTTATTATTTAGTTTTTTGGATAAGTATATTTGGCAGCTCCTCCGTCTAATATTGCGACCCTGAAAAGGGCCTGTAAAGGAAAATTGGGGCGTTTTAATTTTTTTCTTTTAGCTGTCGTTTCCATATAAATAACTGCGTGAATTGGATGCTTTACTAAATGGGAAATAATAATTTAGAATTCCTGTCCTTGGCTTCATTTTGTAAAAGTATATATTTAAAATTCATTGACAGATGAAGTTGTAACTGCAAAAGAAAATGGAAGACTGCTGAAGTCTTTTAACTGTGTATTGATACGTAATGAAGCAAATAAATGAATTATAAATTATTATTGCTGTTTTCAATTACTGTCGGAGGAGTCGTCCAGTGGAACAGCCTCTTCGATTTTGCTGTTATCTTCGTCATTTTCCGAAACAGAATGTTCTCCTGTATGACAAGGTTCCATTCTTTCATGTAATTCCGTCACGGATCCAATACTCGTCTACAAGTTTAACTACATTCCTGACTGCATTTTCCAGTTGTCAGCAGTCACGTTATTAAGGGCTTCCTCCCATATGTTACGAGTACTGTCTTCATTAAACTGATTATTAATACAGTTTCTCCTTTAAAAAATTGCTTGCACTGAGCCCAAATGAACTTAATCGGATTTAAATCGCAATGATAGGGAGGTAAAACATTGTGGCCATTGATATCGCACAAGAGTATTAATCACATATCTCTTCGTGGCATGATTTCATACGTGTTGCAGTAATTCGCACTTCAGTTCATCATTGCGGAAGACAATCCGATGGCGTTCAACCATACTGGAATGTGAGCTTTCCGCGTATTCGTCGTAGGGGCTTTATCAAGTTGTATGCTATGATATGATATATTGTCCTCTATCACAACGCTGTGCACAGGAAGATTTAGTAGAAGCTAGATTCAAACCACGATTTAAAATTTTCACCGTTCATTTCATGGTGATAATCTCCATTCTTCTTTTCCGATTTGAAGATTAATGAGGCGTTCGGAATAAATCCTTTCTCACATCCTGTATGAACGACAATTAAGCGTGTTCCAGGCTCTTGATTCACTTTGCGAGCTCATGCGGCCGTTCCATCCTGCCAGCCTTTTGTTTTGAATTTAATACATGTGAAGCAATATCTCATCCAGTCTAACAGTTGGTCTACCTTCAGCTCTGTAAGTGTGATAAGTTCTCAAAAAAACTCGTCGTCTGGGCACAATATCATCACATTGGCATAAGACGATACCGTTGTCGCATCTCCTCCTAGTATATCCAATTTTATGCAGTAGAACATGAAGAGATTCCTTGGTTCCTTTGAAATCAATTATAGTCTTAACAACTTCAAAGAAAATTGCTAAAGTGAGAGTATAAAGCTAAGGTGAATGCAGCCACGAATAAGGCATCGGTCAAAATCGTCTACACGAGGAACAGGGCTTGCTCGTGGTAGCTTCTTTCCCATAGTCGATTAGCCTTCTTTCTAGCGTTCCTTGCTATGTCGACGTATCCTGGTGATGGAGGCCTTGGATACACCTGTTGCTGTAGCTACTCTGTCTTGAATTCTTTCTAGACGTCCTCCATTTACTAATAATTCCCTCCGAAAATACTCTTCTACTTGCAATATAATTTTGCATGCACTGCTTTGTCAAATAGTGTGTGTCGACATTTTGCGAGAAGCCTCGAAACATGCTGTTGTGTCGAACTTTACGTGAATCTCGAAATATCTAATTCGTCACAACTGATCTGTCAGACTATAACCTCTCTAAGCATTGACTCCTGTTTTCAGTGCCAGCTACATAAAGTCCCAAGAATTCCTCATATATATATGAGTATTATCAAATGATCATTACTAATATAAAAGGAACGCCTTTAATAAGTCTTATAAGCCCAAAAGGAACAAAAAAATGGGGGTTTGACCAAACAGATGAAGTTGAAAGGCCTTACTCTCGTCGGCAATTCACTGATCCATTTGATAAAGGACTACTATACCAAAGGGTTACTCTACCTTATCGTAGTATAGAATAAATCCTAAAATAAGTCATAGAGCTAAAGTGTTAGCTACATCGTAATATCTTCACAAAATTGAATTTTTATTCTATTAAAAAAAAAACTATCAAATAAACTTCTGCAATTCCTAAAGAAAATGCATAATTCTGGCTTGCATAAAGACTTAAAAATTATTACATTTCTAAGTATTAAAATTGAACCAATTATATGAATATTTAAAATTCAGGTTTAAAGCATACATACTATTTGATCTTTACAAATTATTCTCTTTTTTTCATTTTTAATCGTCTTTGTAATGATAAATTTAATTAATAAATATAAAATTTATTACCTATAGCTGCTTTTTCTGGAGCTGAGATTACTGATTTTCCAGCATCCAGAAATGCACCAGCTACTGATCCAGAAATGTTGTCCCCTCCTTCTTGAGGTCTCGCTTCAGCTGCGATTCCCAAGAGCAGAAGAACAGCGAAAATGACAAAAACCTTATTCATTTTTTCTGATGAAAGATTGGAACTAAAAGGAACAAAGAAACGTCAATAATTAAACGAAGAACTTCATTATAGGCATCTATCGACCTTAAATTTTGAATCGTTTTACTCATTTGGATGGATCAGGTAACCAAGTGGTAATGACATTTGACCGTAAGACCTGGAGGAACCGACCAAGAATTTTTCTACGCTGAATAAATCTCCTTTCGCCTTCTAGGGTATCGGGATTAAAGATGGGCGGATTGAAGCCCTCTCATTCGTCCGGAAACCTTATCTCCCGCGATCCCAAGGGCCTTTTTATGCCTGTAGTGGAAATACTGTAACTTTTTACTCATAAGTAATAAATTGGTCTTCAAAGACAGGAGGAAAATAAATGGTTTTGCTCTTGTTTGCTTTTTTTGCTTTTTTTATTTAAATTTTGTAAAAATGATTAACAGATTTTGAATGGATTTATTACTTCGATTTTTCATTTGTAACAATCCTTATCTTGTATTAGAGAGATAAAGAGGATGTTTTTCAATGCATTTAAAAATGCTTGTAAATTAGCAAGCAAACTCTTTTTCCTTCAAGTAAAACTTAAGAAAAAAGTCTGGGTCATTTGATTGAAGTATCATATTTACTATGCAATATATTGATCCAAACTACCAAAATACGTAACCCTGAAACTTCCATTCTTACTTAACTTTAATATCATACTTAGGTATTCAATAACAAGATCCCTGTGGATTTTGATAAATTTACTAACTTTATAAAAAGCCGGGCTTTGAGTAGACTCGCACTCTGTTAAATTCACTTCCGAAAATGTCTATAATAAATATATAAGTTATACATGATAAGATTGAAGATATTTAAAAGTCACCAATGCTACGACGTTGTAGGAGTATTAGAAATTATAAATTTTGTTTCAGTTTCAGCACTAATGGCGCTTTTGCTAAGGCTTTTCTTATGGCTTTTTCCAAGTTTTTGAAAACAAATAATTCTTATAACATTTACAGTTTTAAGTGTTGAAAATGTAATTGTGTACTTCTACATGGATTTCTACGTGAGCATACAAAATTCCATATCTCATGCTACTGTAGATTTTGAATGAAACGGTTTGCGAAATGTGATCTAGGTGGGAATGGAGAGACTCGCTTCGCTCGTCTTACAAACAGTAGTGGATCAAGAATATTCCAGGTATGTTGCTGCTGTTTTTAGAAAGCTGAATTATTTTTGGTGGATTGATATTATTCAGAGGCAGCTTGCTATTCACTTTAATACACATTTTTCCCAAATCGTCAAGATTAAATTGAGTTCCGCGAGACAGATGACAGTCGTGACGTCAACAGTATCTCAGATTTTTCAAAAAATAAAATTCTGTGATTAACGAAAACTAATAAGAAAATGCTTAAAAAGAAAGTCTACTGTTTTTATATTGTAAAGTTATCTAGTATATCTAGTTGATATACTCTTAAATTCTTCTAAAATACACAATATTTCTTT
>JAFIDM010057045.1:29296-60313 GCA_023159025.1 Thereuonema tuberculata | reverse complement strand
ATGAATAGATATTTTGTTTTATTTCAATCACGTTTCTACAAGATAAGAGTCTGTGTTTTCTAATTTAGTGTCTTTTTAAGTGTTTAAGTGGGGTTTTTTAAATTATCAAATTTTCATCTAATACTCCTTAATGTAAAAAGAAATCTTAAAGTTTATTAGAAGTTTATTGAAATTAATTGAATTTTAAGATTTAAGCATTTAGATGCCGTCAGTTCGAAGCTTACGTAAATCACTTGAAACAAATTTTTTTTTGAGTTTTCTGTCATTTGTTTATTGTATTTTTTGCTTTTTTTCGATCTCGTTTTTAATGAGTATTTTTACTTTCATTACAGAAATTCGTTTCTTTTCAATGAACTAATTGCTTAAAAGGAAATCTGAAGCGATAAGTAAGTGTTATTGAAAGTAGGGGCAATATGAATTTTCTGGACGTATCTAAATAGAATGAAGGTCACTTTGTTTCTGAAATATCTGCAGCTACTATATTGCAAGAAATCAGAGCTTTTGCAGCGAAATCCACGAGCCCACAATGAGATTTTTAAGTTCATTTGAAAGTTATAATCTCTCGAAAACAGAAAAATTCACACAATACTTATTAGTAGAAGCTGCGAGTTAATTTACATTGTAGTAAGTAAAAACAATTATCCCATTTGTGAGTGTTCCTTCGAAATTAATTTGCTTAATTTAAAATAATTCTTATTAGCAGTTGATGAGAAATTTATTAGAAAAATATTGGATAATTCATTTTAGATTTTTCGATGCTCTTCTACGATTGAAGCTTACTTAATATAAAAAAAAAAGTTGTTGTTTTTTTTCCATTTTCTGTTTTATTTATTTATATTTATCTGTTGATCACATTTTTAAGAGAATTTCTACATTGATTACAAAACTCCTTAAAATAAAATAGCTGCTTAAAGGTAAATCCAAAGTATCTGATGTCATACTTGAGTTGCTTGAATTTTTAAAGACGTATCTAAAAGAAGGAAAAACTACTTTGTTCGTCAAGTCTTTGTACATGGAAGTGTATCAGAAGATACACATTCTCTATCATGAAAGATTAATCAGAGAATTTTCCGTAATTTGTTAGTTTATCTGCAAATTATAATCATAGCAATTAAAAAAACTTACCAAATTACTAATTGAAGAAACTGTGAGATAAATGTTATTAATATCTGGGAAACTTTTCGTTGATATGAAAGACCGGCTAGAAGTGAGTTATCATCTATCTTGTAATACTGTATTTACATATGTGATTGTGCCATCAACAATCGTCATTTATTTTGATCTCATAAAATTAGACAAATCATTTAATTACTGATTATTGCGTAATTCGTTTAGTTTGCGATATCTAGTTCTATGCTTCATATGACATAGAAGTGCTAGGAAACACACAATGTTGTGGAATGCAAACTGTCTATAACATTTGAAAGAAGTATCTCCCATTAAACTTTGTCCCGAAGACTTCATCAGGATCATTTTTATGCAAGAAGTCCAGCTGTTTGTATCCCTTTAACATCTTCACAAATACGAACTTGATTTATACTTCGTGACCAGATTTTTTCGACGTTAGTCCGGGACAGAGAATTTTCACAACCAAAAAATCACTATAACAGCCAAGGAAAAATACACACAAAACACACACTTTCACGATTATTTACAAAATCCGGGACTATTTTAAGAATCCGGAACAACCTGTGAGCAGATTAGAATGATGGTTGTATTTTAATGTCCAAAGAATGGAAACACACCAGATGGGCAAAAAATAACGTGAGGTTTTCAGAGCCCTCTAGCGAGGAATGTATTGGACGAATCGTAACAACATTCAGTGGACAAAAAGTGGAACATGCGGTTTCGATTTCTAAAAAGATAAAAAAATAGTACCAAAATCGCCTACAGGGAAAAATGTGGCGCTGTTAACGTACTAATTGTGCAAAACCGCATTACGTATAGAGCGATCATGATAAAAGGAAAGGCCTGGAAAATTCCCATTACTCGGCGACGAACTGCCGATGGCTCTTACCTTATGTGATCTTGATTTGTTAGTGAAGCTATATTATTAGCAGGACGAGAATGCCAGTGCTGTCCTTTCGGGAATTTCGGCGATTTATTTAGATATATTAGATTTAAATATATATTTAGATAAAACATACTTAGAATTAACAAAAACAACAAATAAAACTCAAGAAAATGAGGTTCTCAAGATACACGTTGCATTTACTTTCTGAGAAATATAGATTCGATTATCCAGTGAAATCTTACTGAGAAATAAATTTAATTTTCCTATTACACAGTTATATACACTTTACCACGAATGATGGTTAATAGCTAAAAATTGAACATCGACTTTCTATCATATATAGGAGTTTCTTAGGTTAATATACTCATAGTCTTATTTTTCTTTCTTATTTGAAATGCAACTATTACCAAATGTTAAGGTGTTTAATTTGGATTTTAAACAAAAACACCCGTTTTCTATTCTTTTAAGTCAATATGATATGTGGTGAATGTGTATGGCAGGGAAGTGAAGCACTGCAACCGCAGATCTATTGTACTAGCCCACAGATGTAACGACAGATGGAGAGAAAGGTTGAGAAAGTATATTCGAAGAAGTGCAGTGGAATTGGGGAACCCCGAGAAAACCAGCCCAGCAGGGATCGTCCACCATCACGAAGCCCACATGAGAACCGAACCCCAGAGAGATAAAGAAATGAGAGGCCAATTGTTAAGTCAGTAACTCTTCAATGACTTTGTCTAAATGATATATTCACATTATAGAACCATAGTTATTTGAAAATATGGTAAAATAATCTAAAGCAATGACGTATGGGCTTATCTTCTTTGTAAGAGATCAACATAAACATCAGAAGCAATGCAAACCGATTTAACGTGTATATAAAATCATATTAATTAAAAGTTCACAGGTAAAACACACTTATCATTTAAAAAAATTAACATGACTTTTACTAAAATGGTCTGAAGAAAACCTCTGTAATAGCTGGTGAAACTAGTCACACATATTTTAATTTGTTTTAAATGTTAATAGAAAGCATATTTTAATTAATTTTAATTAAACTTAAGAAGCCATCAACAAATAATTAGGTCTGAGGTCTGAATTCAGTTTTAGGATTTTTCGCAGGTTCTGTTAATCGATTTCTTTAAATATCCTAAAACCTCATTTTTTTTTTTTGTACGTGGATTGGTCAACTACGGACCACGCGCTAGCCTGACCCGACAACGTCAGGAGGAGGCTAGAACAGTCAAGGGAGGACGAGATTCTCATCTCGACTAGAATAACGCTGAAATAGTAAGTTCCAGGGAGAAACGGACGAAACACAGAAGAAGAAAGAAACAGCCATGCCCTCGCCAGGATTCGAACCCAGGTGTCCGGCATGTAGGCCACACGGCACACCGCCGTCTAGACCGCTCCGCCACGCCGGCACGGCTGTAAAACCTCATTATTGAGATGAAAATAAAATTTAAGCCCCAGTCTGGAACCTGATAAGACAGAGTGTAATTGGTTTCTTGTAGTTATACAGATAGTTATTAATGGTAGACAAGTTATTAATGAAATATCTTAGACAATTAGCATTGAAATGGAAATTTTGAGCTCAAAATGTTAGTAATCTAAATTTGAACTTAAAGTTAACGTTATTTGTGTTTAATGCATCCTTCAGATAAAGTTTGGACAAAATTTATTGTAGTAAAAACATGTAAAAAATAAGTAAATAATGTAGCCTTTCTGTATAATAAACAGTATTTTGTTTTAAACTATAGCGAGAACGACTGCCATTCACATGCGGTGCTCCATTTCCAACAACAAAAACATTATTAACAATTGCTTTCACATTGTTTTCTAACGAGTTCTTTTGGTTTCCTTGTAAATCAATTCTTCAGTTTTTTTTTTTTCCTGTTTAGTATCAAAATGATTTTCCATAATCTATATTACTATAATCTTTTATTTCTCTGTCTGTCCGGTGCAATTTCCTGAGCAATGGAAAATAGAAATAATTTTTACAATGAAACGTCCGCGACAGGAATTGAACCTACAACCTTCTGATCCGAAGTCAGACGTCTTATCCATAAGGCCAAGGTGACTATTACTCACTGCATCATGTTTTTTGAATTGTGTCCTTCTCCTTCCCCCAATCAATAATGAATGAATTCAACTTCTTTTTTTTTTGAATCTCAAGATTATTCATTTATTTCCTATCCGTCTGTCTATTTGTAATTCCAAAATGACAATTAAATGAACTATAATTGCCGAAATGTTGGAATATTTTAAATATAATATTCTTGCTTAATCAAATTACTACAATCTAATCTCTATAAAAAATTAAAATATATCATAGATATATGATTCACACGCTGGTTCGAAAAGCAGTCGTGGATTGAGACAATATAGACATCAAAAATTAAACTAAAAAAACAACTTTTAAAAATTTTAGTTTTAGTTTAATTGATGTTTATTGTGCATGGGTTTTTTTTTAATAAATAAAAAGTTGTTTTCCGTTACATAAGCGAGGCTTCCGGAGCGAAGCGACGGGTAGCCGACTAGTTATTTACAAGATAAGATTTATTTGATTATCGGGGTAAATATCAACGTAAACACACATTTTTTTCCTTTTACATTTACCACTGTATTCTCCTACTGTTGCCCAGTCTTCTTGTCCGTTACATTACCTGCAGATATTTCAGAAAGAGAGTAACCTTTATTCCTTTTAGATACGTCCTGAAAAATCATATCCCCCCTACCCCTTAGTTTGAATCAGAATTATTCAAAGCTTTAGTTTTCGTTTTAAACAGTTAGTTCATATTTAAGAATAGGATTTTAGCAATCGATGTAAAAATACTGATGTAAAAATATGATTGAGAGAAAGCAAAAAGAACAACGAAACAAAAAACAAAAATAAAAATAATCAGAAAAACGAAGGTTCCAACGATTTACGTCAGCTTTAAAATTCAGGCATCCAAATGCATAAATCTAAAAATTCAATGATTTTTAATAAACTTCTAATCAATTGCTTTTTTAAATTGTTTTCAAAATTAGTAGCATTAGATGAATATTTTTTTTAAGGAACACTTTCAAAAGAGGCAAGTGTCTGTATTTACTTATCTAATGTTATAGAAACGTGAATGAAATAAATGAATATATCTGTTAGCAAGAAAGGACCGGATTTTCGGCAGAATGAATGTTACATTTGGCTATAATTCTTACCATTTTATACAGCATTAGAGATGATGATTTTTTTAAATTAAGAACTGACCCATGGAATTCAGACATTTCGTCACAATTCTTAATTTCTACGTTAATTTTTTTGCTATTGTCAGTATTATTTAAATTAAAACAAATTTCTAACTCATTCTATAAGGGAGAGTGTAAGGTCCACAAATTGAAATATGTAAAAAGCAATAATGAGATTGCACAATTCATTCACGCCTTCCACTATCATGAATGGGAATGTAGGACAGCTGTTTCGTCCACTTACGACTTTCAGCAGGAGTTACCCATATTAACGGTCAACTAGAAGGCGTGAATGGCAGTCGTTCTCGCTATAGTTCAAAACAAAATACTGTTTATTATAAAAAAAGGCTATATTCTAATTTAAAAATAAGTCATTTTATTTGTTTAGCAATAACTTTTTACTTATGTTTTACATGTTTTTACTACAATAAATTTTGTCCAAACTTATCTGAAGGATACATCAAACACAAATAATGTTAACTTTAAGTTCATATTTAGATTACTAGCATTTTAAGATCAAATGTTCCATTTCAATGCTAATTGAGATTAGCAGAACACATGAGAGAGTTTAAAAAAAAAAGAAATTCAAATATCGGATTGGGCAGACCATTGCTTGGAAGAAATGCACAACTCGGATCCCATAGAAGATAACATTTATGAGATACACAATGAAAAGGAGAGGCTTATGCTGGAATCATGTTTATTAAATTGGAAATAGTGGATAAATAAGGTCAGATTCTTAAAAGTAAGTAATGTATCCTTTGGATACATTAAACAGTTCACGAGTAAAAGAGAGAAATATTTATAATTTAAGAAGTTTGATTGTCATCCAATAATAGTAGTTTCTTTATGATTTAATTCTAATTTTATGCGAGAATATTTCGAGTTAGTATAATAAATTTTTATTTAGTTAGATTAAAAGAATTGTTATATAATTAGACTAATGAATTGTTGTTAAAAGAATTGTAATGACATATCGAGAAATTTGTTTATTTATTCAAAATTATTTACGTATTCATTAAGATCGATGGAGTTAAATATTTGAGGAGAAGAAATCGGTTTTCTTTGAAGAAGTTTCTCGCTAAGAGAAATAAAATATTGTGAAAAAAAAGCAGGTATTTTGAATTATACTAGAAACGAATAAACTTGTTGTTAAACAAATATAATGAATAATTCACTTCAATTTCTGTAATCTGTTGCAGTATCATACGAAAACGAAATTCATTCATATTTTAAAACACTATTGTCATTACTTAGATTTGAAGAAATATCACCTATTGAGGAAACATTTTCATTTTGAAATTTGGTTCCATTAATATGAACTAGTTTAATTCAACATTAATTGACTTTGGAAAATAAGGGAATAAACCTTCATCGACAGTTTCATTCTGTGAGTTTCAGCAGTTAACTATTGTGGAAGATCGTATTTTGCTGCATTTTAAAAGAAATCAATAATATTAAAACGTCGGAAACACAGGATTTATTAGTCTTGAGAATCTTTGAAACATTTGACTTTCATCTCAAAAAAGAACGATTCATTCCACCAGAAAGGATGTCTCATGTCATCTAAGTAAGAATTATTAGTTTCTCCATCCAGTTCCTCCAGTTCTTATCACATTTTATTATAGATTAAGCAGTACGGAAACAGCTTGGAAGGCTACGTGGCTACGTAGCGAAGATTTCATCAGGTCGCAAATTGTATGTTGCACGCCGCATACATTCACATTCTTCAACATCGAAAATTTTACTAGGAAAACAGAGTTAGTGACTCATTCATTAAATGAAAGATTACTTATACTCTCAATATTTAAGTTACAGTTTCTCGCTGCAGGCCTATACGGGAGTCACAGAAGGTAGAAGGCTCCCGGCATTACCTGACCAAGTTGAGGTCGGATGGTTATCCCGATTCGCGTTCCCCTTTAATCCCCGCGAAAGAAACCCAGTACCCATTCTTCAGAGGGCTGGGTAACCCTAGAACCCATCTGGAGGAGAATTTCAGAGTAGAAGAATTCCCAACCATCGCCGGAAACTGAAGCTAGTTTCTCCAACCCACTTTCAAGCGCATTACCACTTGGTTATCGACCACCACCTCCATATTTACTTAAATAAATGAAGAATTAGGGAAAGTTTATAACACTTTCTATATAGTACGATAGAAAAGAACTCGATTCTTTTATTTTTCTTTTTAGGCAAATACGGAAAAGGCTTATATTTAATTTTAAAGTAGAAAAAAGTTTTTAAGAACGTATCTAGAATTATAATATGGCGGTGTACAGAAAACAGCTATATAAGTTTCAAGTTTCATAAAAGGAAAAACAAAAAATCTTTGTTGTTCATCTGTCATTCAAAATATTAAATAGATTACAGTTTATTTAAAGAGGACCAGTAAGCGAATAAAAAGCAGGTTTCATAACCGTTAATATGCATTAAAATTATATTTTCTTTTCTTACACTACCCACTCCCTTAATTATCTCCATTTCCTTTCTCCAGGGATACGACAATGTCTGCAATTTCTTCTTACAAGGAACACCTTTAGGTTTCGAACGAACAAATACTCACCAAAATTCAGAGGATGATCATCTTCTGACCTCTAAATTCACTGATGATAGTCGTTTTTCGTCTTCTGATTAAGATCAGAATACTTAAAATCCCACTTTGTCTGTCCTGTGGATATATATCATTAAAATCTCATTAAATTATCATTAAAATTATCATTAAAATATCATTAAATTATCATTAAGCACAACAATCGCAACATAGCGTCTTTTAAATTCGCAACAATCAGTGATTTTTATGATTGTTGTACAGCTGCATTATAAATGTGACTAGCAGCAAAGTCTATCGGACGACAGGCACAAAAAAATCTGAAAAATCATTTTATTATCAACTATCAAATATAAAGTAAATGTAATCTAAATACTCTGCTAACTTGTGAACGAAGCTTCTACGGCAAAAATGGTTTTGAGTTTCGAAATCAGCGTAAACAACTGAGTAAGTATGCCAATTTCATTAAAATGGATGCAGTGGTAACAAATTTATTTGGTTTTGAACGTATGTTTTGTTAGAATTTCAGTTGTCGAGGTCAGTTCCCAAGAATAAAATTTCATGGAAACAACATGGAATGACACAATGGACTAATATTTTCATCCAATTTGAGTACTCTTAATTCAATGGTATCATCGAGAACCGTTGGATCTATCTTAATAGGTTAATTATATCGAGTTACAGACAGACGAACTTAGCCAATTTATACGTATATTTATATGTATATGATCAATCAAATCAAATATATATATATTTGATTCGATTGATGATTTGATTTGAATTTTTTTTTAATGTTTATCAGACCTATTTAGGTGTACTTCTTACCTGTACACCTGTAATATAGGTTCTGAGAGTTTAAACTAAAGGATCGTTTTCCACCCAAAAAGAAAAACGAAATACCAACCATATCTGAAGTTTAATTTATCTAAAGAATAATTATTATTTTTGGCTCATAACGCCGAAAGGCATTTAAAACTCATCTTTGTATAATATAAATACTGCGCTAACTGGTGAACGAAGCTTCTACGGCAAAAATGGTTTTGAGTTTCAAAATCAGCGTAAAAAACTGAGTAAGTATGCCAAATTTCATTAAAATCGGTGCAGTGGTAACAAAATTATTTGGTTTTGAACGTATGTTTTCAGTTGTCTAGGTCAGTTTCCAAGGATAAAATTTCATGGAAACAACAATGGAATTTCAAAATGAACTAATATTTCATCCAATTTGAGTACCCTTGATTCAATGGTACCATTGAGAACCTTGGATCTATCTTAATAGCTTAATTATATCGAGTTACGGACAGGCAGACAGACGAACTTAGCCAATTATATAAGTTGATTATCAAAAGGCGCAATTGTTGCTTTTATTGGAAATTAAACACAAAGAAATTAAAGCAATATGAATGATCAGAAGACGTTGCGAAGCATTGTGATTGGTTTACTAATCGCTTTCCCTACCTTGTTTTTGTAAACCTCTACATCTGTTCACTTAGATCTCTCTTCCGTCAAACCTCGACCACCCCGCTCGCCCGCTGCTACGCCAGTCGAGACTGTACAGATGCCTCTATCATGAAACAGATACTTCTATCAGTGTATTTGTTCGAATACAAATCGCTTGACGAAGGGAATCGTTCTTGATTCCTGATAACATGATGCAATCTCATAAGTGGACCTAGTCCCTTAGCTTTACATTTTACAAAGTGTTCCTTTTTACTATTGTTGCTATAAATTTGTAATTTTTAAAAAACTCAAAAGTACATCGTTGATACATGTAATATCTAGATCTGCGATTCCTGAGTATTAGTTGTAAATCAAAATGTTTTAAGTAATGTATCTTCGTTATCAAGTTAGTTTATTGGAATAATCTTATGTAAAACTGTTATAGAAATATGAGTGGGAGATTTGTTTACATTCGTATACTATCGTATACTAATTTCTCATGTGTTTAATCTATCTCGCCTTGTATGTCAATCCAAGGCGGGACGAAGGCGTTCCTCCTAAGAACGGCGGGAACTCTGGTCTTAATCACCCCTACTGACCAGGGTACTGGGGTGATGGGAAGGGAAGAGAAAGGGGACAGAGAAGAAGCAGACAAACACAGGAAAGGAAATTGAAACAGCCAAGCCACGACCGGGAATCGAACCCGGGTGCCGACATAGCGCCCGCACGGCAGACCGCCATCTAGACCAGTCGCCATGCCGGCACGGCCCCATGTGTACTAGTTAATCTAAATAACCTATTAAAAGTACATATTGCACGAAATCGAATTGAATAATCGTTTTAAATAAATTGGCTTTACCATGCCTCAATAACCGAAGTTATTTCCTATTGCAAATATTTTTTTTTTATTTATTGATATATATTTAAATTCTTGCACGGCTAAAGAGATACAATAGTCAGAAATTTAATGTTGTACTCAATGAAGAATTGTTTCCATTTAACTTCTTTACTTGTTGTAGCAGTAAAAGAAACACAAGTATTGGCATTAAAAAATTTCTGTTCTCTTTACCAAAAAATCCTATTTAGATATGCAATAGAGAAGTAAATTAAAGAAGAGTAACGCTAGAAGTAACGAGTAATAATTGTAGATCGATTTATTTTATATAAATGATTTTAATAGATAAATCTGTTTGAACAAAGGTTTCAATGTAGATTTGTACTAAAGTTATTCTTTAAAAGTACGAATACCATTTGGTTGAGAAGATGAAATCCACAATTTCCAACTTATTTAATTGTATTTTAAATTCTATATGAAGAAATATTAGATCTCTGAAATATTAGATCTTTAAAAATATCGATATAAAATCAAAAATTGCGGTTGACAGAATAGCCCAATAATAAAATAGATTTATCTCCTCAGCAGCTGTGGAAGATTTAGTCAAAATTTTCCCAAGAGAATATTCGCGTTGGGTCATCTTAAATGACAAGTTCTTCTTTAACATTGTCTTCCTCAGCCAGTTCTCACTGAACTACTTTTTCTCAGCTGGTGCCGCTGCAGCAGTATCATTGTCAACTGGTTCCTGTTCAATGATTGCTTGAACTAGATGCTGTTTAGTAGGGGCTTGATCAGTTGCTCGCATTTGTTTAGGACTGTCTTGTTAAGCTTCTTGCTGTTGTTCAGAAGAAACTTCATCATCTGGTCGCTCGTCAGCAGTATCTTGATCGGATTCTTGATGCTGTTCAGGAGTATCTTGATCAGCCTCTTCATGCTTTTCAGCAGATTCTTGATCAGCTTCTTGATACTGTTCAGCATTATTTTGAACAGCTTCTTGATGCTCCTCAGCAGTGTCTTGATCATCTAGTTCTTCAGGAACTTGTTCTTCCGGGTTTTCAGCATATGCTTGTTCCTGTTCTGCTAAATATTGCAACCCAAGTTCTGTTATCTTGAATCGAACCTTTTGAACTTCCAGGTCCCAGTTTCGATCACTAATTAATTTACAGTATTGCTTACAAATGGCCTTTAATTTGTCCAAATCTAGAGTTCCACAGTCTAAGCATAGAAACCAGACTTTGGAGATCTGCAATATAACAATATAATTATTATAGTTATGATCTTTCAGTTAATTCATTAACATTTATTAAAATCTTTAGTATATAAGTTAAACACATCTTAAGCAAAATATTGTCTAATTTACCAAGGCAGTAATAATTGATGTTTATCTGATCAATTTTTTTAAAAATAGTAGGGAAAAAATTTATAACTTAAATCTAGTCTTATATCTAATAATATGTATATCAGTAAAACAAAAATCTCGTTAAATGTTTTTAAGTCCAAAATTGAAGTCCAAAATCATTGGTTAAGAAGAAAATCGGTTACGAGAATATAGTAATCCTAACTTTTCACACATTCAAATTAACATTGTAGTGTCATACCTGTGATTTCAAACTCGCTGCATAAGGCTACATAATGCAAATAAAGACGACCAGTTAAAGCTAGAAGTGGAGGCATGTTTGATTGTTTGTCGTGGAAAACGTATAGAGTATGCATTAAGAAAAGTCATTGTCTTTTGTATGATTTCCTGAATCTACAGGCAGGCATTTAGAAAACCGATAATGTACGGAAATTCACATAGATACTATGATGTGCGATCAGTAGGGAAGCGAGTTGCTCTGCATACAATAACTTGCTATCAGAATAAATATGAAGGATTGTTCTCGATCTCTGGAAACGATTTGCATAAGCAGTTAGTGGTCTGTGTTGCATTATGTCTTTGACACATGTGCTTAACAATGGTGATACAGATGTCCATGTGCTAGAGTGTGGAAATGCCACGTGCTTGGTGACAACGATGCCGAAGAAAATTGAACTGTTTTGGGAAGGCTACATTACTGTTCTTTCCGACGCAAAATATGATTAAACTGCGATCATAAAGGCGTGCTAGAAGCGTGGATTTAATGTGTCCAAGAAGGGAATCTCTTGTATGATAAACAACAAAGAAAATGGGACTAAACAACAAAGAAAATGAGAATGGGACTAGTTGTAGAAAATAAAAAATACCACTTTCCATTGTCTCTTACCAGTCTTACTCCAGAAATGATTAGCAAGTGAAGTCCCTCATCATAGTTATTGCAATGAAGATAGGAACATCTTTAACAACTGAAAACTATAACAGGAATTTGAACTTAAAAAACAAAACAAAAACAACGTAAGTGCTGCCGTGACAAATCAGAACAACCGAACAAACATAGAAAACTGTATGAGCGCCACCTTTGAGAAAAATGGATACATTACATGAAGCATACATCTACCTTAAAGACTGCAACAAACCACGATCAATTAATTTAAAGGAAATCAATCGTCAAAGGGGCGATAAAAATTTTCAAAGATGGTATACAGAATGCAAAGAAACTTTACCGAAGGGATTCACGATCAATCGCAGGATTCTGTTAAAGACAAGTTAAACATTCGTCATGTTGCATAAAATGGAAATCTTACTACAATCAAACATGTTCTGGACCAAGTTTATCGAAATAAGATTCCCCATTTATATGGTAAAGACACAAACCAGCTATGACTCCATCAATATAAAGCCTCCAGTCACATTATCTGTTTCAACTTGTTTGTCTCTGGAGAGAATAGAACAGGAAGCAGGGATACACCTGTGCCTTTCAGTGACACTCCTGTGAAGTCACCAGCTGCTGCACCAATGGACTCCTAAAACGAGCACTAGGAAACAGAAGTCATCGCACAATAGATGGTCTCTGGAAAGCTTATGAAGAGGAATGGATCAACTCGAGAGGAAGGTACTCCGTATCAGTTTGCTTCAATGGAAATATGATACAGAACAATAGCAGCAAAGGGCTATCAAATTTAACATCATGGATGGTGGAGACACAGATTTTATATCAATGCATCACTGAAATTTCTTTCCAGAGTTCCGGAACTACCCTCCGTGAAGCTGTGATGGGATATCATATTACCTATAAGTAATCACCTGATCGCACGCAATCCTTTTCATCCTACAGACTCATAATCATGCATTCGTTATTGTGATAATTTCCGTAATGATCTTACCTTTATGGACTAACTGAATTCAGTACCTTGTGGTCTCAAATATGATTTCTAAAAGGAATTGTTTTTGAGGCTTGTTTATACCTCAAAATGTACTCTGAAACTGATCTCAAGCACTAAACAATGTCACGATAGGAATATGCAATTTTGAAAGAATTTAAAGCATACTTTCATCATAATGTTATAAATACTTTCTTATCATAACATCAGTCTCCTAAAAGCCAAATTGTTTGTAAATTTTTGCCACAAGATTTTTACAAAATCTACTTTCTCGACGAGAACCCACTTAAAAAAAGATTTCAAATATAAAAGTTAGACACGATCCAAGTTTCAAGAAGATAAATCCAGAGTAAGAAAGTTATTAAGGTGATGAGAGGAACACATGGACACAAACACACAGGCTGAGGGACTCATTAACAAAAAAAAACGACGACCTTGAAGGAGTTGTCCGACGGAGACAAAAATTGGTGGAGAGGAAGATTATGTACAGAATAGAAAATGATTAAACTATCAGACAAATTGAATGATTTATTTCAGAGTTACAGAGTTACAAAGTAACGAGCTCAATAAGGTGTTGACCCACCTCTACCTTGAATGCAAGCTGCCACACGACGTGGCACAGAGTGATAAAGATGGTCTCCTGCGATATTTCTTGCCAAATTTGCTCCAATTGTCGGGCTAGGTCATCCACATTCCCTGGTGGATGCAGTCGCCTTCCCATCATATCCCAGATATGCTCGATTGGAGAGAGATATGGGGATCTGGCTGGCCAAGGAAGTGTTTCACAAGCTGCAAGACAGGTCATAGCCACACGTGTCATATGTAGTCTGGCATTATCTTGCTGAAACATAAGGCCAGGGTACTGCAAAAGGAAGGGTAACAAAAAAGGTCTCACAATGTCGTCGACGTACCGCTGTGCTGTAAGTGTGCCGCTAATGACGACCAAAGGGGTCCGGCTATCAAAGGAAATGGCACCCCAGACCATAACTCCGGGTTGAGGGCCTGTGTGGCGTGCAATTGTGAAAGCAGGATTGGCACGCTGCCCTGGGCGTCTCCAGACACGTCTGTGACGATCGTCAGGACACAGTTGGAAGCGGGATTCGTCGCTAAACACTATACTTCCCCAGTCAACATCATTCCAACCGGATCGAGCCAAGCACCACTGTAATCTGGCCCGACGGTGTGCAGACGTGAGTGACAGGTGGCGTAGCGGTCGGTACGAGCGTAGATGTCGCTCTCTCAGCCGTCTGTGAATGGTCATGGTGGACACTCGTGTTCGGGTCGCACATCTGATGGTTGATAACGATGATTCAGGCGCTGTGACAGCTGATCTGACAATCACTCTATCCTCCCGCTCTGCTGTGGCCCTAGGGCGAACGCTACCTTCATGATGCTGAAATCTGCCATTGTCCACCCATTCCTGCCGGCATCTTCTAATCGCCGCATCACTTCGACCCATATGACGAGCGAGTCTCCGATTTGCCCAACCTGCCTCTTTCAATCCAATGATACGACCTCTTTCAAACTCTGACAGTTGCACGCAATGAGCTCGAATCCTGCGGCGAGGCATTTTTTCCATACCAGTCGTTGAAAGGTATCCTAATTTGCAATGCAACAGAAATTTTGACCATTAGATTGAGAATCGCTTCTTATATACACCTGCTGAGTGCGCAGTTCCGATGCGCTGTAGCTCTCGCTATTCATTCATTGGATACCAAAGTTTAATCATTTGCATGGGCGGTCCCAATGTAAACACGCATACGAAATTTCATTACAATCGGACAACTCCTTCTAGGTCGTCGTTTTTTTTGGTAATGAGTGTAATTAATCTCACTTACTGAGGAGAATACACTTGAGCAGAAAAATTACACAGTTCCATTTTTTTCCTTTTTTTTTCCTCGCGATTGGCTGTTTTTCTACATTTTTTAATCTCTTACACAAGGTTATCTAGTATTTGCTAAACTTCACAAGATTTTTCAAAACATTTGAACAATAAATTACTTTTAGGAATTTGATAGTCAAAGTAGGGTAACAGATTTTTCCGACAGTAATCCGGGACAGACAGTTTTCACAACCAAAAACAGAAAAAAAAACAAAAACAAAAACGAGTTTAACAAAAGGAAACCAAAAAATAAATCCGAAAAACTATCTTTTAATAACAAGTAATAATAAACAAACCCGACTTTATTAATTACACAGGCCTACAGGAAATAAAAATATTTTGGTGCCTAGGCTCTTTAAACTGATTTTAACTATAAGGGGCATTCAAAAAGAAACGAGCCGGAGGCCTAGGAACAGAAACCAGTACCTGTATGTCAGGAGTATTGGCCCTGGCGGTTGAGGCACTTGTTCCACTGCGACACAAGGCGGTGAATGACTGCCTTGTAAAATTCCTGGGGTTGCATTGTGAACCAGTTCCGCACATACTGCTTGACGTCGTCGTTTGGCGAATCGTTTGCCCCTCAGAGCATTTTTAAGGGGACCGAAAATGGCGTAATCGCAGGGAGAGAGGTCTGAACTGTATGAAGGGTGATCAAGAACCTCCCACTTGAATTTCTGCAAGAATGCCGTGATTGTGTTGGCCGTATGGGGCTTTGGATTGTCGTGGAGCAGAATGACTCCACGGATGAGCTTGCCTGGTCGTTTCATCTGTAATGCGGTGAAGTGCTTGTGCGGTGCGGTGAAGACCGTGTTGGACGATTGACGCATGCTTGTTGTATTAGCTTTTAGTCCCATGAATTGCACCCGTGATCCTCTAGCAGCGAGCTGTGAACTTCCGCACTCACTCGTGTCGAACCAATCTTGGTTACACATGCAAGATACTACCCTTCTGTAACCGGTGTGTCCATTCCACACTCCGGCTCGTTTCTTTTTGAACGCCCCTCATACTTAAAATGCCATAATACAACCATTAAAAACTTCTTCTAAATTACTGTAACATCTTATCTTCTTGGCGATATTTCGTCTTATTTACTTCAAAGACTTAATCATACCATAAATAAAATTCTTAGGAAAAGAGAACCTCTCTCCTTTTCCCAAACTACAGAATCCAAAATAATACAAAACAAGAATTCCTTACAATAATAGTGAACATCATATCAATCACGTTGAATTCACTATCCTAATTCATTATTCAAATTACTGAATGTAATGCCTGCTTTCTTCTTTTCTTATTCTTTAATTTTTATAAATTTAATGTCTTTTTTTTTATTTCTCTTTTTTTAAATTAATGTCTTTAGTGTCTTTAATTTAATGACCTTTTTCTTCTTTTAATGAAATCTTCAATTAAACCTTCTTCTTATTAATTCTTCCAATGGCTTTTTCGTGTTGTTCAATACTTCTTACTTCAATACTTCTTATTTTATTTATGGTATGATTAAGTCTTTGAAATAAATAAGACGAAATATCGCCAAGATGATAAGATGTTACAGTAATTTAATAAGTAGTTTTTAATGATTGATTTTAACTACATTTGGGGCGCTGAATCTAAAAATAAAATCTCTAGGATTTTAAAATCTCTAGGATTAAAAATAAAATCTCTAGGATTTTAAAATCTTTAGGATTAAAAATAAAATCTCTAGTTCTTCTCTATCAGCTATACTTTAGATGCAGCATACCCTAGGAGTAATGTTTCAACTATTGACAAATACAGGGTGTTGCAAAATTCATATTTAATATTCAAACCACGTGTAGGGGCATGGCTAAGAATCAATGTATTCCTAATGAACCCATGTCCGGAAACGCCCCATTAAGGCGCTAGGTGGTCCTAAAGTGAGCCTTTCTGAGAGAACATATCCTTTGCTACACCATAAGAAATATTTTGCAAGCGAGCACACACATTGATCTGGGGGTGCTATTTTGGTTTATTTCAATTGATAAAGCAGGGAAAGCCTTCCTGCGAAATATTGCTGATGTTATTAGAAGGAAGTTTTAAGTACTATACATTGAATATATTTTATTACACACGAATTTTGCAACACCCTGTATAAGGTATTGATAGCGTACACTTAAAGAAATTCCTAAATAAACTATTTATGCGCTGTTTCCTTTGTTTCTGCAGTCGTATATCTTCTTTTTACAACAAACTATCGGCTTACTGCATATTATTTTTTATGAGCCAAATTCGTAAAGTTATGTAAAACCTAATAAATAAACCAAAAAGGCACCAAAGTAAACAAAAGATTTCGCCTCTGAGTCATCAATTGTGTGAGCGTGGGACGGCCGTTTCGTCCTCTTTATGGACTCATCAGCCACACAAGCCCCCTATCAACTTCTTCAATTTCCTTTGAGTCTGACGGATTCGCAGGCCAGGAATTGGAGCTCTTTCTCTTTTGATTTTTTTTTTGTTTTATTGGGAACCCACAGGCGGGTGCGTCGGTGGATTTCATAACTTTATTTCGCGATCGTTCGATAGAGGGTTTGTGTGGCTGACGAGTCCACAAAGAGGACGAAACGGACGTCCCACACTCCCACTATTGATAGCTTAGAGGCGAAATCTTTTGTTTACTTTGATGCTTTTTTGGTTTATTGATTAATTTATCTCAATATCTTTGTAATGTAAAACCTCTTTTAAGTATCACGTGACAAAACTAACTCATTTCAATCTCATTGCTTCTTAGTGCAACTCCTAAAATGCCCTTATTTTTTCATCTGTGCTGCTATCTTTCGATATCTGAGCTTGTAGCGTCCAGATTAAATTACAAGAACTTACTGGAACAAGGAATAAAAATTACTTTCTACCGTACAAGGGAGAAGGATCTGCTATCCTTTTTCAACCAAGAAGAAAATTTTGTATTCTGTCAAGATGCCAGAAGATTCCTGGAAAAAATGGGTCTCCTGGATATAATCCTGATGATTGGTGTCTATTTATTGATAGCTCTAAGCGGAGTTTGAAATGTGTCCTGTTGGTAGAGAAAATCATCCTTCCGCAACTGCATATCAAGCTAGGCCTAATGAAGCAGTTTGTAAAGGCTCTTGATAAGAATGGATCGTGCTTTGCTTACATAGCCAGAAAATTGCCTCAGATAAGTACAGAAAAACTGAAAGCTGGAATTTTCGGTTGCCCACAAATAAGACAGCTTATTATTAAAAGATCCAGCTTTTGTGGAGTCCATGAATGGACTGAGCAGAAAGCATGGATATCATTTGTCGAGGTTGTCAGAAATTTCCTGGGCAACCGGAAAGCTGAAAACTATGTTAAGCTATTGTCCTCCAAATGAGAGATAGCCGCCCTGTTTTTGTGAGATCTGCGCATGTATGATCGATTTGTCTGGTCAGGCACTTCCGTCTGATTTTATGACAGGACGCCACCATTACGGTAATCGCTTGTTACTTTGCAAAAGAGCATTATATTTATAAATAATATATATTTATTTATTTATATAAATACTTATTGTTAGCAACTAATATTGAAATAACACTAAATAGTCGAGAGAAGTTTTAATTTGGCGTTATCAACATGTCTTTCTCAGTGAAAACAGACGACGGCATCCATTGTGACAGGAAAACATAATTGATCAGCTACCGGAAGGGCTGCGCAGTTCAAACTTCCGCCGGCCAACTTTCACTTGGAGGACAGTAGTAAACGTGATGCTCAACAACTTCAGAAACCTTAGATGTAATATAAGTATAAAAGTTCACTATCTACACAGCCACTTGCACCGTTTTCCTGAAAATTTAGGCGATACAAGTGAAGAACAAGATAAAAGATTTCACCAGGAAATAAAAACTATGGAGGACCGCTACGAAGGATGATGGAATAGCCACATGATGGCAGATTACTGCTGAAACCTCAAAAAGACTGTTCAAACAAAGTACATTCAAGAATGTCACGCAAAAGCAGCTTCCCAAGTGTTAACTGACTTTTCTTTGATCAGTGATTTTTCTTTTCTTCAAAACTAAGTGTAACTGTAGTTGGTAAAGTGCTACTGTAATTTTTTATACGATTTTTATTTCTGTAAAGTGCTCTAGAAAAATATATGAAGACTTCAGATTTCTTTGGTTTTTTATTAGAAAAACAACAAACACACTTATCCGCGTGTTAAAGTAATCGTAAGGTAAGTCACGACATTTTTATATCTCAGAAACTAGAGCTGCTAAGGAAAACCTAATGCCATATTTGGATTCGGCACCTCAATTATACTTAAAATCTGCTCACCCCGGCACCAAAACCACTGTAGGCCTATGTTATCTACAAATTGAGGGACTATTTTCAGAATTCAGCACATATACTAGTGCGGGAAAAATGAACTAATATCCGGAACGTCTGGTAAACCAAATTTCAAAGGTCAAATAAATATAGAAAAAAAGGTACAAAAATTATAAGAACCTTTTGATTGTTGTTTGTTTGCTTTTTTGTTCTGATAAGCAATTACAGAATCCGTAACAATTATAACTTACCAATTTTATTCTGGAACTGCAACTTGCAAATATCTTCAAGCAGCTCGTGGGGTTCGTATAATTCTAGTTTCAGTTCTTTTAATTCTGTACAGGTACAAAGTAGTTTCGTAATTGCTTTCTCCAAGGGCTTATTCCCAAACAAACAATGATGATCTGTGATACTTAAACAAGGTGAAATACAAACATTATAGCAAACAATCACAATAGAAAATTTTACAATTAAAAAAAGAATTTCATGAAAAATCCTTAAAAAGCCTACAGTCTTTAATATTATCCTTAAAATTTATTTATTATGAAAAAGATTCAAACCTTGGTTTCCCCAGTAAAGACAACATGGCGGGTCAAGGACTAAAGCACATGATGCCAAGTGTAAAGAAGTGTGCAAGGAGGATTAGGGATGTGTGATTTGTGTCCATAAATTTTCTAAGTATGCATGTTCTGTTCAGTATCAGAGTCTTCTGGAGTCTTCTGTGCGTAAGTATTTTTGTGAAGTCCTACTGTGCTGAGGCTGTGGTGCAATGTATGAGGCACAAGACTCGGTCCTGCCTCCACTGCTTCTGGAGCTTTTGTGCTAGGTCGGTGTATGTGATCTGATCTTGTGTGCGTGAGTTTCTTTCATGTTCTTGCTGATGGGCACTGCAATATCAATTAGGTTGGTCTGTTGTCATGTAGGGTTTTGTCTCTGTGAATTGGGCGGTGCCAGTACAGCTTATATGAGGGTGAGTAATACGATTCTTGATGTGTACTTTATTGTGTACTTTATTATTATTATTAAAGTCATGAAAACTATAAAAAAAGTTCATTCTGCTTTTATTGTTAAATTTTATCATCTGTAAAATAAATTGTTAAATAAATTGTTAAATAAATGAATGCAGAATGAACTTTTTAAATACAAACACTAGGAAACTTTCAATTTTGTGAAAAAGAAAATTCCTTCCATTCGCAGTAATTTACTGAGGTTTAATTTTTTAATCATATCAAAGCACGCGGAATTAGTGGATTATTAAACGGAATTTTTTTTGTTTTATTTTTTTTATGGGATTTTTTTTTAACCTTCACGCTTTGATTTCTCGACAAGGACCCATACAAAAATAATATGTATACAGAAGTTATATCGTCTCTTGTCCATGAATATGTATGCCAAGTTTTAGGAAGATCCATTCAACGATTCAAAGCCTTATCAGGAAAATAGCGACTGCGTGATTTTTTGTTTTTTTAAATGAACCTGACTTTTTGTTAAATAGACTAAATTCACTTTAAAACTTCCTGTCCCCTTCATAATATTTATAAAAGCACCTTTTTAAAACTTTTATTCGAACGAAACTTTCTTCAAACATTACAAATTGTTACAGTGAATAAAATACGAAATTGCACGTAAGTAAAGAGAAAGGTTCTCGCAGTCTGGGACAGCTGTTTCAGCCTTATTAGGTTTCTTCAGCCAGATATACCCTTGATGGCAGATCAGGGTGCGAGAACCTTTTATTTACTTATGTGCAATTTTGTATTTTCTTTACTATATCTTATTCCTGCACGTTCAAGTTATTTGTTAAAAATTTTTCTTACCTAAATTTTTGGGAAATTTCTCCCTGAGATATTTCAGAATCTCAATGATCTGATGCTTTTCTTCGAAATTGAAAAGTTTGTTTGCATAGACAGAGGCCTTAATAGGAAGGAATTCCTCGAATTTTGGACATTTCAACCAATATTCTAAGAAAGGGAAGACATAGATCAAAATGCATTAACCACATGTACAGAAGAAACAGCAGTAAAAGAAAGTTGTTACAAATTATGTAATAATGAGTAAAACAACAAATCTAAGGGTAAGGCAAAGGAATTCCTTATACTTCAAATGTCTTGGGACTGTTTCCTATGATTAGACAATCAAGCGAATAGTGGCTCCGGTCTTTAATATTAAGGAATTTGGGAATAAGGAATATTTCCTCCTTATTGAGGCTTATTGTATTCGATATATAAAGGGGCTGTATGTGAAGTTGACACTACCCGCACAGTAAAATCGAAGTGCTAGGGTACTAATGATTGACAGACTATATCACGAGACAAGGATTTTTCGCCGCCCTATTTGTAGCCTGCCCAAATCTACACAGGCCATGTTCTGTCAGTGCGGCCAACATTCGTACAACACTGTCGTTCAAAATTTTATATTCGATAGCTGTTCATAAACTCTATTATTTTTTATTTTTTATATAATAATCATGTTCTAAAGCTCTTCCGTAGAAAAAACGCACTATATAAATAATGAAGTCAAAATTCTGTGCCTCGAAAAAGACAATAAAATACGGAAAGTAATAGAAAACTTATATATTAGAAATACCAGAGACAAAAATGTTAACAGGAATGAAGGAATAGAAGTAGATAAATTTATAGTTGAGATGGCTAAGGAATTAATACATTTATCTTCAAGTTGTAATAGTACAGTGAAATTTAAAGAATTAGCATGTTAACATAATTAAGTATTATAACTAATTGTTGATACAATATGTTAATGTGAATTTCACGTCTTCCTCCATCTATTTTGTTTTCGTAACGTTTGTTATTATTTGTATGTTTGAGAAAGAAGAGAAGTTTTATCTCTTCGAAAATTTACTTAGTGATTAATGTATTGTTTTTACATTTATTTTTATGTGGAAATGTTGAAGATTAATAGTAATACTTCTAAAATAGTTGTTTTTCAAATGATACAAGTACTTGCGTGATTATCAGAAAACTAAAACAATTCTTAAATTTTAGGATTTCTGCAGCAACAGTATTCAAAAAAAAAAAGTGATACATTTGAAAGGGTATAAAAATGCCAATATAGCTATGTACATATATATATATATAAAAGTTAAGTTTGTATGTTTGTATGTTCTCCGTACAATTTTACACCCTTTGACTGATTGGAACCAAATTATTAATAGATCCTATCCTCTCTACTACCCTGCGAAAAATACATGCTACCTTGGAACCCCGTTAACCACCCGCAAGCGGGTGAAATCTCTGAAACAGCGCTACATATTTTCCTGGTGGCGACAATGGGAACTATACAAATATTGTTCTGCAACAATTGGAACTTTTGTGGAAGATTTGAGATTTGTTTTTCCATTTGCACAATTTTGTTATCTGTCTGCTTGAAACCGTTTTACGCTGAAACGGCTGGCGTGATTTTCTTAAAATCTTTATTTATAATTCAAGTTAAATTAAAAGCACAATTATTTTGTTCTCTTCCACCTCACCCCATTGCACAAAATTGACCTCTTTTTACTGCAATGTCAGTCCTCACTTTGCGATGGATGAATATAGTGCTACTATATATACTATATACTACATCTATGTATAGTATAGATGTTTCGACTTTTTCACAGACCCGTTAATAATTTTAGAGAAATAGTATAAAGAAAAATTTAATGGAAGAACATTTAAATATGCAATATTACCTCCTTCAATACTATCTTCGACTTGAGGATGTATTTTTAAAGGCTTTTTCCAATCAATGTCGTAAGCAGGAAAAACTGGACGCCAAGGAATCTCACGGTTTGATCCTAAATCATACAAGTAGATGGCTTTCAAGCTCTTGCAGTTATTCAAAATAGTAATCGTTTCGTTATTCAGGGAATTATAACTGATACTGAGATATTGTAAAAATGACAGATCACTAAGAACTTGACGATAAGTCTCCTGATATTTGCTGAAAATAGAAAAAAATACTATTTGTAAACTAATTTATTAGTTTCCAATAATGTTATTCACATTAACAAGCTTTCAATTTTTAAAGAAATGGTAATTAACAATACATTTGTTAAGAAATGGTAATTAACAAGAGTACTATAACAGTCATTGCCAGACGCAGATACTCACGAATTTAATAAATTACCTAAATTCCTCGATCCTAAAAACGTGCCCATTTTTCTAGTACTTAACAGATTATATATAAATACGTATCCTATTCGTCAGCCATTTTGAATCTTGGACATAATCCAGTTGTTTGTTGTGACATGAGATTCGGCGTGCAAGGAGGCCTTTCCGAATAAGGCTATACCCAATAGATTATAATCTAAACATATTCTTATCTGTTTACCATTCGGATATATTTAAGCAGTACGAAAGCCTACATTTTTAAAATATTTATGCAGTTACATGTTTTTAAAAGCTTTGTTTCACCAGCTTTTAGATATTTTAGGGATATCATCTCAAAACATACGTTGGATGATGCTTAGAGACGATTTCCTTTTACTTTTCTTTTGTATTACATCACATGTTTCGTTCTTCAATTTATGCCGTAAACTGCAAATACTATCAAAATACAACTAGTACATCTTTTAATATAACTTCCACTGTTCATCAAATTTGGGAACAGAATTGCATTTTTCAAGTTACAAACAATAAATGTGATACCTAAATTCGAAATAATCTACCTGTAATTTCAATTCAACTACAAGCAGAGTAATGTCTAACAAGTACTGTCTAAAAAAATTTTAAAACCAACTTTCCTAAAACATTTTTTATTACATACATTAACTTAGCTTAACTTACGTTGCATTGTTGTACTGTTAATTAAAATATTCAATTTTTTTTTGTCCTCATTGAAGATAATCAGTGCCCATTTCTAATGCATTTTCTGTGGTATTTTTGTCACCTCTATGCGCAAATTTCTCCACAGAAATTCACAAGGAGAAACTTTCAAATTTAATAAGATACACAACTCCCTGCTCTACAACGGCCCGATTGTTGTTGCATAATTTCTTCTTTCCTATCCTCCATTTTCATCGTTTTAGGGATATATTATTTTCTTATTTCTTTAGTTTCCCCGAACCTTGCCTAAATGCTTCTTTGTCTTCTTGAGACAGGTGTCTTCCCAAATGTCTTATAGTGCTCTCTCGAGCTCACTCCCCATCTGGCGTCCATCTTGCCTTTCTTTTATCTTCTGTTTTATTGCTTTCTTTTGTGTCTTTCCATCTCCCAGCCTGTAAGCAGATGTCTTCCGAGACAGGGTGGCATCTACTGAGACTAGGTGACGTCACTACAGGGGAAACAGTGTATTTGAAGAATTGAAAGTGAATCACAGTGTGAAACGGGGGCCTTAGAGTGAGGATGGAGCTTCCGAGAAGGGCAGGCAACCAACAAATATTGCTGCCCCTCGGATGCCGATCACCCGAAGGAAAGCAATCTCCACGCTAAGCAAAGTCGCTTAGCCTACCATATTTGAAGATGCCGGCTGAGATCCGCCAGAAAACGATGGATAAAGATAACCAGCAACTCCGAGGACTCTGGTTGCGTCTGAAGAGCGTTCATCCAATCATCGGGCTTGCACCGGAAGAAGTCGCTGTAAAGGTGAGGCTGACGATTTCACGTAAGTTACCTGCGCCCGTAAGGATTGCTCTTCGAATAACTAAGAGTAAAGACTGAACCCTAAACCTCTTCTTCGCTTTCGAGAACCTCCTTGAACAATATGAACTCATGTGAACTGCTCTAGGGTGTGTGAACGCCATTATACAAAGTGATACTCGTTTGGATATTAATGTGTGTAATCTTATATTTTATCTTCAGTATTATCAAGCTTAGTCTGACGACCCCGGGATAAAGTGTATATTTATGTACTCTTTATTTATTCTCTATCCTCACTATACTCACTCACTTGTAAATATATATGTTATTCTTTATTAAATAGATTAATTTTATTTTCTTAAACTAGTTACCTGTGTTACACACTAAATATAACCTATCTTAACTCCTTACTTTGTTTATTATCCCCTGTCTCGGCCAGCGTGGGGAATGTACTCTGGGGGGAATAGTGGGTGCTTCTGGCTATTCTCACCAGACACCCCTCTTTTGACGAGCAAACTGCGTCGCTATCACAAGCTTCTCTGGCCTTGTTTACAAAACAAGCCCCTCCCCACTCGCTTCACAATTAAACACCGATTCCACTCTCTAAATATCTTCTTTAATCCTTTTCTTATTTCTAAAGTGAATTAATGAGTTAATCGGGCCAAGAACCAAAGTTAATTTAATTTCAAGATTCCACTGCGTGAACTCTTCTTCAACCCTTCCCTCACATGTGCGCTCAAGAACCATGGGACAGCGTGACGGCTCTGAATTCACGCAAGCCAAATTTGAAGATACACCCCATTGTTTAAAAGTTATTGAAGAGCTGGACACAGGACACCCAGATTTTATAAGCCTAGCTTTCTCGAGTCATATATAAACAAGATGGGGATATTACTAATGCAGAAAAAAAAATATGCTTTGGTTTAAAACAACTCAGCTTAAAATAATAACGACTTAATAAATGCTATAACTGAAAAGCTGGAATAATGTGTTAAAAGACGGTAAAATATACTGCAGTGCTGTAAATGGTTGCAAAGAGCTGTAGGTATTTTTGATCTCTCATTACAGAGAAATACCTATTGAATGACTGTATTAAATAGTTGAAGTTAAAGATTGCCGGGAGTAGCTTTTAATTCCCAAACCGTAATATGGCTTTCAACTGTATTACGAAAAGATGATGGTGTTCTTACCTCTCCTCACCGTCATCGCTGTAAAACATACAATGGAAGTTCTTAATCGTGGTTCTACTACCCTTCGCTACAGCCTCCAGCAGACGCACTTCTTCACCAGTGATATAATTACAGAATATCAAGGTTTCGATTCGTTTTTGGTTTTCGAAAAATTCACAAAAGGTGTCAATGAGTTCCTTCCTGGAGACCAAATCCCAGTCATTGACGTTGTACGAGAAAAACACTAGCAATTCAGTCAGTTCACAAGAGTTTTCAACAAGGCTAAAAAGAGATGAAAAATAAATAATTAGCAATTCATAATATCAACGCTGGAACGCTGTGATAATGTAAATCTTAGAAAAGTAAAGAAGTTGTGATGTATTTATCGTTAGTTTAAAATGGCAATAGAAATAGCTGAATACGTAGTACTTCAAGTACAAAAACGGTTTTAGGTGCTAAAATGTCGAAGAGTCCGGATATACAGAGAACTTTTCTTGCAATTCCACAAATTTATGATAATATTCCTCTACACATTTGAATAAAACCAAGAAACATTTAGCTAACTATTAAGCAGAAATGATAAGAAATATTTTTAATTCTACATATATGTAAAACAATGTATGGAATTTTCGCAGCTAGAAATAAGAGCAGAAATGCAAGATTAAAAAATATGATGTTTTCTGATACCTGCCGAAATTTTCGAATTGTCGATCATTCACTACAAGCTCAAAAATGTTTAAAATTAAAATATGTAAACGTGTCCAATCAAACCTTATTTTATTCAGTAACTAGCTGAATCCGGCGTGCGTTGCAATGCCACTCAAAGAGAGAAATGGCCCGCTATCGGTCGGGGAAGTCCTTGTATCGCCAAGTGTGGTGCCCCTGCCCCTTACAGGAGAGCGACTTTTTACCTTTTTGCAATTGACTTGGAGGGCCCGAGAAGGTGCCCTAAATATAAGGGCCTGGTGTCGGTCGATGGTGGGAGACTTAGGCCCTTGTGTCGTCTTTCCCCCACCCTGGTGTGGTGCCCCTGCCCCTTATAGGAGAGCGACTTTTTACCTTTTTGCAATTAACTTGGAGGACCCGAGAAGGTGCCCTAAATATAAGGACCCAGTGTCGGTCGATGGTGGGACACTTAGGCCCTTGTGTCGTCTTCCACCCACCCAAGTGTGGTGTCCCTGCCCCCCATAGGAGAGCGAATTTTTCACTTTACACAATATTTGTGTAGTTTTCATTGTCACCACCAGATGGATATTTGGCTATTTCAGGGATTTTACCCCTTTTCAACCCCTGAGGGGAGGGGGGGTCCAAGTTCTAAGGTAGCCTATCTTTTCCTCAGGGTCCTAAAGAGTAATTCTGCAAAGTTTGGTCCAGATAGGTGAAAGGGCCTAGGAGTGTATAAAGGACAAAGAAAGAAAGAAAGAAGGAAGGAAGAAAGAAAGAAAGAAACATTCATTTTTATATATAGAGATTTGCAGTAGCAATGGTCTTGTCATTCCCCATCAAGTCTTGAGCAAGTCACTAACTGCTGCGCATCCTCAGATTCCTCTACATTCAGTTTGTCTTCTTGTTTGAACAGCATTTTCCATTTCTGCAGATTAGTTCAAATATTACAACAACCAACACTCAGTCGGTTCAAAGTCTTCTATATCATAAAGGACATTGTTTGTTCAATCCATAATTGGCAATAAGATCTCTTCATTCCATTTATTAATACGATTTGAACCCTTTGGGCTCCAAAACTGGCAAGACTGCAGAACATGGTATCCCCAATGGCCGGCGGCCGTGGTGACTTGGTACATACTGTTATCTCAAGATCGCAGTTACCCAGATGATGGTTAGTTTTTCTTGTAAATGATCGAGCAAAACAATTTTGAAATAATCATTCTACTTTTTATTAGTTAATTGTTCGTTTCACAATTATTCGCCATCTTCAAAATAGTGCCACGGCCTCAGGGCGGCCATTGGGGTTATCATGTTTCTTAGTTTAACTCCAAAATTTGCACGGTAATTGTTGTTTTTCCATACATTTCATCTTAAAAGCGTTAATCTTAAAGGTCTAGACATTTAAATGATCTAAATTTGAAAATTCTATATTTGTTAAAAAAAAATAATAACATAACGTATTGTTATTTGATTGGTTATATTTTATCAGAAATAATTAAATGCCATAATTTCATATTAAATAGGAGTCAATAATCGAACTGTTGATACAAAAAAGGAAATTATAGCAAAACATGAAAGGGGTGTTCGTGTTTCGGATCTTGCCAAGAAATATGACATACCGAAGTCGACTCTTTGTACTATTCTAAAGATTAAAGATGCGCTGAAGAAAGCTGATGTATCTAAAGGAGTGACTAAGTTAACAAAGCAAAGGCCTCAAGTGTTACAAGAAGTAGAGAAATTGTTAGTAGTTTAGATTAATGAAAAGGGGCTTAAGGCAGATACTAGGAGTGAGGCTTTGATATGTGCGAAGGCTTTAGAGCTTCATCAATATTTTTTGGCGAACAAGCCAAATACAAGTGATACTAGGGTTGAGGAATTTAAGGCAAACAGAGAATGGTTCGAGAACTTTCGTCGACTAACTGGAATTCATAGTGTTGTTAGGCATGGAGAGGCAGCTAGTTCGGACCAAAAGGCAGCAGAGAAATATATGGTGGACTTTGGTAAGTTTATAGACTTAAAAGGTTACGTTCCGAATCAAGTTTTTAATTGTGATGAAACCGGGCTATTCTGGAAAAGGACATACATAACCAAGGAGGAAAAGTTACTACCTGGACACAAACCAATGAAAGATAGGCTTACACTATTATTGTGTGCGAATGCAAGTGGAGATTTTAAAATTAAGCCCCTGTTAGTGTACCACTCTGAAAATCCACGTGTTTTAAGCGCAATAAAGTGATAAAAGGTAAGCTTCCAGTAATGTGGAGATCAAATTCTAAGGCTAGGGTTACCAGAATACATTTTAGGGAGTGTTTAAATGATGTTTTTGATCCTTCTGTTAAAACATGGAAAAGAAATTGCCCTTAAATGTGTGCTGCTTATGGACAATGCTTATGCTCATCCTCCAAATGTTGAAGAAGACCTTGATCCTGCATACTCCGACTTTATTGAGATCAAATTTCTGCCTCCTAAAGAGCGTTTCACATGAATCCGGAAATCGGATGGTCGGATCAACGAATCGGACGTATTCTCTTTCACGTAGCCAGGAAAGGTCGTCTATACGACCGATTTGAATGTTATATGTCGTGTAGGCAACGTCGGAGAGAGTTTCGTAGCCATGTGAAAGAGAATACATCCGATTCGTGGATCCGACCATCCGATTTTCGGATCCAAGTGAAACGCCCTTTACACCACACCTCTATTACAGCCAATGGATCAGCAAGTAATTTCTAACTTTCAGAAAATTTATACGAAAGCTCTATTTTGAAGGTGTTTCCAGGTCACCAATGATAGATTTGACCCTGCGAGATTTCTGGAAGGATCACCTAAATATCCTCCACTGCATAAATCTCATTGATAAAGCCTGGAACAATGTCTCTTATCGCACATTACAGTCAGCATGGAGGAAACTTTCACCAGCTGCTGTGCCTCACAGATATTATAAAGGTTTTGAGGAAGAGGCAGATATGGTACAAGACATTGTAAGCATTGGCAAAAGTTTGGAGTTGGAAGTCAACGAAGATGATGTGGTGGAGATGCTGGAGGATCATAGCCAAGAACTCACCCCAGAAGAACTTATGGAATTGCAACTTGAGCAGGTCAAAGCTATGGAAGAGGAGCACTCAACAGAAGAGCAAGAGGTGCCAGATGCTTCAACTGCTGAAATAAAGGACATTTACAGTAAGTGGAGTGAAGTGCAGGCTTTTATTGAGAAACATCACCCTGACAAAACTGTTACCAGCAGAGCAGTGGAAATTTTAAATGATAATGTAATGGCCCATTTTCGCCAAATACTCCAGCAAAGAAAAAGGAAAATTTCTCTGGATCGTTATCTTATGCAGTTCCCGACTGCCTCTCCTTTGAAGAAGTAATCTTCCTCCTCTCCTGTCCACCTCCTCCATTCAGTTCTTATTCAGTTTGTATTTATTTCGGGACGTTACAAGTTCCGTTTTTATTTATTTTTGGTTACTTGTAATCTGAGGATGGGGTATATCCCCAAAACATGTCATTTATAAACTTATTTTTGTGTGTATGGTCCGTATTTTATTATTAATGAAATTCTGCCGCGCTATTCACCAGATATTGCACCATTCGGATTTCCATTGATTTTTATCGTTTACAAAGTTCTCTTAATGGAAAAAATCCAATTTCCGGTAGACAACAACAACATTTTTTGCTCAAAAAGATTAAAGAATTTTGGGAAGATGGAATAATGAAGTTGCCTGAAAGATGACAGAAGATAGTAGAACGAAACTTGCATTATAAATAAAGATTTTAAGAAAATCACGCCAGCCGTTTCAGCGTAAAACGGTTTCAAGCAGACAGATAAGAAAATTGTGCAAATGGAAAAACAAATCTCAAATCTTTCCCAAATGTTCCAATTGTTGCAGAACAATATTTGTTTATTGTCACCACCAGGAGAATATGTAGGGCTGTTTCAGAGATTTCACCCGCTTGCGGGTGGTTAACGGGGTTCCAAGGTAGCCTGTATTTTTGGCAGGGTAGTAGAGAGGATCTATTAATAATTTGGTTCCAATCAGTCAAAGGGTGTAAAATTGTATGGAGAACATACAAACATATAAACTTAACTTATATATATAAGTATAATATATAATATATATATAGGAAAATGACAGTAAGGCCCAACACAAGAATAAACAAAACAATTGCC
>JAFIDM010057045.1:1723-14296 GCA_023159025.1 Thereuonema tuberculata | reverse complement strand
CTTTGAGTTTTTCGAGGATAGTTACTGTATCAATCGTGTTCTTCGAATGCATAGTATTTGAGATGAAGTTATTGACTTCGAGATTTAATAATTTTATGATAAACAGAAGCTCTTACGAATGCTTACTGTGCATGACTAAAAATGGATATGTTTTTTGTTTTGTTTTCTTGCATTCCTTAAGCAGCAAGTTTTCTTTTAATTTTAGGTGACTGCTTCATTTGGCGTTAAAAATCCTTGAAGTGGCTCTGTGTTGAACAGGAAGGATGAAAACTCTAACTTTCAACTTAAAAACTACAAATGAAAAGAGTAAGAGGTAGACTTTTAGATTGTGTGTAAAATACCTTAAAAATCGAACTGAATATTGAATTTCGTTCGCTTACAAAAAAAATGGTTGTAATAGTCAGTTTCTTGGTACAATTAATAGTCGTATACCTAGAATAAGTAGTTCTAGTTTGTTGTAACTCGTTAGCTTCATTCGTAATTACAGCAAATTAAGACCATGTATTTATACAATATTAAAAACCAGGATAAGAATTTAATCAATTTGGCATTTTAAGAAGCTATATTAAAAGAATGCAGAAAATATGAATCGCTAACTGCAGAAAGGAAACAAGTCCAATTTTGCCAATTTCACAGGAGACAAAACGTAGTAAACCCTAATACACTTCTGCGGTAACTAGAATATTGAAGTCGTTGTCATGCCAATACTACTGTGCGGATGTGTTTCCTTTCTATATTAAACGTTGCGTCTTGTTCCTAGCCACAATTTTAATATAAAAAAAAAAATCGTAAAACTTGGACATGATGCCTTTCTGCAGTTAGCGATTCATATAGGTTCCGAAGAGTTTTTAGATTTTTTAATTAACATTGATCATGAGTAAAATATTCGTAATATTTTGTAGATATATCGTGCGTTGGTTATAGCTCATAACAGAAATCGGTAGTGAAGGAAGTTTTTATAGATGGCTAAAAATAAAAAGCTTAATTTTTAAATTTCATGTATTCTTGTACAGCTTATTAGGTTATTATGCGTATTTGTGGCCATATAGAATTTATTTGTGATTTAACAATAGTGCAAGCAGTCGCCTAAATTAATAAATTTACAAGGTAGGTAGTTTAATTCAGCAGAGAGACTTCCTTGTATGGCGAAATCTGCTCGCTTACATTCGCCTGGAAATTATGTTTTCTCTTGCATAGTGAAGCTGTTACAGCCAATCCAGGAGTATAATTTGAAACAAATATATTTGAAGCGCTGGATAGAACGGCTGTAGCAAATTTTATCAGCTTAGACTGAAGAAAATTATTTGCGAAGGGTTTATTCTCGGAAATAATTAAATTTTAGGCATGAAACCGATTTGTGTAAAGCCAGTGTTGGGTATGGACGACTTTGAAGTTAAAAACGTTAAAGCTGCTTGCGAGAAAACGTGTGAGAATATATAATTTTCCATGTTACCGTGATATTCTAAAAAAAAATAACGGATCAATATTTTTTATTTTATTTTTTTTTTTTTTTGTCTGATCAGGAACATTTAATGTTTGAAAAAAGTTATGGGAGCAGAAGTATGGGCATGAAAAATAGAAGTGCCATTGCCATATTTTGGGTTACCGAAATGTTAATTTGACGTCCCAAAATAAATTGTTTTATATCGCTAAAATTTTTTCCCTGTTCCAGCATGGTATCTAGATGCCATAAATAGTGCTGCCAAGACGGGAAATGGCTCAGAAAATATTAAATTAATTAATAAATACTAAAAACGAATTTAAACTTGGATTACTGATTCTTTTACAGAACCAATCTCTGAATATCGGACGTTACAGATTTTGAGAAAAAAGAAATTTTCCATTACAACATAGGCTTAAATTAAGAATTGTAGCAACCTCTGAAGAAATTAAATTTGCACAACTAAATAAACTAATATTGCCCAATTTTGATCATTAAACAATGCAAAAAATATAGTATAAGACTGATTGCTTCGGATGTTACAATTTGACATACAGAAAACTCAATTCAAGTCGGATTTTTGAAAGGAAGATGTGCTTCTTTGCAGTCGGTCGGGTATCTCCCTTTGGTGGGAATTGTTAGAGCTAACTTAAAACTAGGTTTTACAATTTATTCCACATTAAAAACGCTTCTAGAAGTGGAGCTATGCTAATTCAATGACAACGTTGTTTGCTCAGTTAACATCGCGGTTGTCAAGTTTAAGCAATTTTTGCTAGTTTCATATTTAAAATTGGGCACTTAAACTATTTTTATTATGGTTTTTATTGCTTTTCTTGTTTTTAAGACATTTTAAGACTAGCTAATACACGGTTGTTGTTGGTGTTGGTGTGGTTTTTTTTTTTTTGTTGTTGTTGTTGTTTTTTGTTTAGGTTGTAATAATGAAACTTGAGCATTTTAAAAAAAACAGTTTCTCAACTCCCTAGAATATGGCAATGGCACAGAAATTTAAATGGTCTAATTACTTTACAAGTTTCTAGTTTTGTTTTGTTTTTTTTTTTGTTTTTTTTTTCTTTTATATATTTACTGTTAACATAAATTTATCTTGCTCAAAGAATTTTCTTCAATTACCTTGTTTTACATATTCTTCAATAAAAAATTTCATTAAAATAATATTAAAAATAAATAAACGTAAGTTAGAAATTACAGTATTAAATTGCATTTTATTCATTTAAGTAAATATTCAGGTATAATCATGAATAATACTATTTTAAATCGTAATTCTCCATCCTTCCTACATATGATTTAATAAAGTTTAATAGTATTCGTCGTGATTTTGATTATAATTTAAGACTTTACTCTTAAAAAGAGGAGTTTAGTTTATCAATAATGAAGAATTTTAAAGATAGTTTTATTTCAAAGATGAAATTTTCTTCAGTTTAGACTATTTGGACAATTTAAAACATTTTATTTCTTCAAAAGGACATTTTATTTATTTAGTTTTCGGACAATTTGGAAATTTTATTTTGTAATGCTTCGTCACATGTGTCACGGAGCATATCTAGTTTTATTTTATAATTTCAAATTCTTTATTTATTATAAAGTATTGTGCAAAAGAAAATTAGAATGAATATTAGTTAAATTCGATTGTTATGAGCTTTTGGTCTCAGAAAGAAACTCAGAATTAAAATTTAGCAAAATAAATTGGTATCCAAGGAGCTTTGGGCCCAAAACAAATAATTGAATAACTTTATATCCATTTTACATGGAAATGCTTAGTAAGTTGACAAAACAGCTTTTGGACTGATTTTTTTTTTTTTGGTCTGGCCACAATTAACTGAAAGTGGACCGAAAATTACTAGAAGTTTAGAAAACTGTTTGTTTCAATTAAGGTAAAAAAAAAATCCTATTGGAAACAATTTGAAAGTAAACTTGTTACTGAATTAAGACTTTTCATAAACATAGTTTCTTTCAGTATTAAACATATTTCTACACCCTCAACGGGTATTTCTTTAATTTGAATTATTGTACTTCACTTCTGTTCGTTAAAAAATGGAAGAAAGATATAGTATTTCCTAAAGAAAATACCCGTTGAGGGTGTAGATATGTTTAATACTGAAAGAAACTATGTTTTTGATTTATTTATATATTAGAAGTTGTTATGAATTACTTTTCATAACATTAAACACTGTTATAAAATGCTAGTGTGCTTTTGCAAAGTGAGCTCGTAATTGAATGCAGAGATTACCTACGTTAATGTGGAAACTGGTTTCTACAAGGAGTTTTCTAATCACTGCTTTGAAAATGATTGTATTTTAATTTAAGAGCTGAGTGATGCTTGAGGATGTCGGGAAAGGACGAAGTTAATCTTAATGACTGTAGGATATGTATGGGTCTGGATGGAGGCCGTCCATTGCATTGTAGGTCATGACTTACAAAAAATGTATCCAATAAAAAATGTGAATCTAATATTATTTCATGTTTGACTTTCGTTTCAGGTAATAGTCGGAGCTCTGAAATAAACTACTTGTGGGAGAACGTTTCAGCAGAGGATTCGAACAAACCTAATTTCATTCTACCTTCAAAGGTTTGTAGCAATGTTAGATTTTGGTAATGATTAAGATCTTTATAGCAGTTGGATAGAATTTAACTAATTGTAAAATGTAATGAAACCGATGAATTAATATGTTGATCATCTAAGGAATTTAAAATATATCACTTTAGAGTAAAAGAAAGATATTTGGCTTGTACTCTATTTCTGGGTGGGTAAATGATTAATGTGGGTAAGAAATTCGTGTTCTCTGTAAATACAAAGTTAAAATTAAATAATTTTTAAATCTTAACTTAGTTCGTTCTTTTCGTTTTGCTTAAAGTAAATATTTTATGAAACAGATTCACTGAAGTATTTCAGGAATTTTCGCACTGGGAAATTCCAAAAATAGTTCATTGACTCTTTGTGCGGAGTATTTCAAAATAGCTTTTAGTTGATTATAAATTTTCGTTTTTATTTTGAACATACTGAATCCTTTAAATGAAATCGTGAATTTAATAGACTATATTCGATCGTTAATTTTTTATTTCAGTTGACATCACAATTTACTTCTAGGTTCTGGACGATCAGACTTGAAGACGATTTGGAGTAATTGACAGGAGGAATATGATTCTAACGTAGGGAATTCCAGGTATATATTTAATGAAATCCCTACGTTAGAATCTTGTAACAAAAACAATTTTTTTATGCAATTTATTGTACTAATCCCTTTCAAAATGCTAATAAAGATTCAATTGAAAAATTTACATTGTCTTAATTTTTTTCTCCGGCTAAACATTGTTCTTAATTGTTACAAGCTCCAATTAATGGTTACTGTGATAGTAAAACAATAAAGGGGAGGGAGAGAACAAACGTTCTGGTTTATTGCTTTTCGACTAGAGTACTATATTTGAAAGAACACTTATAAAATTCCTCTCCAAACTAATTGTAAAGTCCCGTCCTCCCACCCTAAATTTTTTATTTTGTAAACTAGCTATGACTGGTTAACTTTATTCAAGATAGTCATTAATAACATTCTGGCACAATGGTCTTGTTGGAATTTCAATGTCCCCTGATAAACTACAATTAGGAAGCCGCTTACAGCACAAATTTTATTTATTTTATGAACAAAACTGCACAATTCTAATTACAACAACCAGGTTCCGAATACATAAATGGTCCGTGCATATCTCCCGTAGGGTGACGTGAAGCGGCTTGGCGTTGATGATTTCGGCACTTAAGATTGCCATAAAGGTGATGTCCTTTGCAAGCACTAGATTATAGCGCCTTCACATCTTACAGTAGACGACAACAATCCCAGAATTATTTCTTTACTTTTAAATCATTAGCTGCTGTGAGACTTGTTGTCGGGTGGTTATCTGTAAAACCTCAAAGAAACAAATTAAAATATTATTATCCCCCGCGTTCAGAATGCAACGCAGCCTGTCCTGGCTTTTCGTAGTTATTCAAATGGAAGAGAAAATGGCGGCAATTCCTTCTAGATATACATCAGCAACAATTTGACGAATAACGTAACAATCGAAATCGTCAGGCAAACTCTTTGGAGCCAAACGAGGCCTTTCTCTCCCTGGCGTTCGTAGCACTGTACAATTCTCTTCACCGTTGACAAACTCACTCTAGTATATTCTGCAGTGACCTTCAACGCATCCTTTTTACTTTTCAAATTCTAGAAATCGAACAACGTTAAGAATAATTTCCCTACCTTAACTGTTGATAACTCTTCCTCGTCGAAATATTGACTGGACACGCAACGGCCATTCTCTCTTCCATTTGAATAACTACGATAAGCCAGCACAGATCAATTCTAAGCTGCGTTGCATTCTGGGAGGGTCAACTCTGAGCGTGGGGATAATAATTCGATTACTTGATAAGGAATTTGAATATTTTAGTTAAGTTTATACTGCTTTGTTTTCTACCACATGATTCTAATTGTTTAAGCTTTTATCTAAATATTCCGCAGATGAGAAATTTTAAGATACCAAAAACAAACTTGAGAAACTTTATATTTAACAGATCTTACCAAAAAAACTGTTCTAAAGTTAAATCACACCACTTCCCCTGTTGTCGAGAAATCTGAAATGAATGTTACAGTAAATGTGATTATAAAAATTCACCAGCGAGTTTATATATTTCCCAACTCGTAATAGCGAATGAGATAAATATATTTAATTGAGTTTATTGTTGAATGTATGAACGATGTTTTTTGAAGGGGAAAATTGTTTTCAAAAGTTATCAACACATCCGGATGAATACAGGAAAGCAGTCTCTTGCTAAAAGGGGCCATCACCATTAAATCAAAAAAAAAACAAACAAAACATATGAATATTTACAAAGTCTCCGACTGTATTCGTTGGTAGTGAAACTAAACATTTTGACTTCTTAACCTTAACTGCAACGGGTGAATCATGCAACCTTAAAATTCCTCAATTCGTAAAGATATTTATCACATTGGCCATTACCAGTTGGGAATTATATAAACTCGCCGGTGAATTTGATAAATATTCAATTTATCACATTTACCAAATTCAGCGGTGATTATATCTAATAACCGATAAGTATATAAAATCACCAGATTATCACATTTACCATAGCAAATATACCAAAGATAAATTTCCCTTATTCCACAAAGAATATAAAATTTAAGTTTAAAAATAAGATATTAGATCCTGTATGAATGAATCAGATTTCTGTATTTACGTTCAAAAGTAATTAAAATAAGGTCCTGAATGAAGAAACCTATCGTAAGGGTTCTTAATTTAGGACAAACTCTTACTAATTTCAATTAACGAACCCCATTTGGTAAATCGCTAAACAATCACATCTATTAATTTAAAATTTCGAAGAAAATAATTGTATGTATCAATTACAAACTAAAAACTATTCTAAAAAGAATCGTCCACAAATTTAGTCCAGAATTTTTGTTTTAAATAACTCGATTAAATAAAGGTCACCCCTCAATTAAATTTCTAGTTACATTCTTGTGGATAGATAATTTTAAACGAAATGGCTAACCAATGATCAACAGTTTTAATTCCCATACAATGAGTCAAATGTTTCCTTCATAATCAAGAGGGCTATGAACTGAAGAGCATACGACTATATTTAAAACTATCTACTTATAATTTAAAGCGAATTTCATTGCAACTGAAGTTATATTTTAATTTTTTTTTTTCGGTTGAGCTGTATAATTTCTCTCGTGCTTTTAAATTTTAACTCTTAACAGAATATTTGTTTTGTTTTTTTACCCTTTAAAAAAACCTAAGTTCTAACATTTCTGATATTTTTCATTTTCTGTCAACATTCAAACATCAAAGAATGTTAATGTTGGCCAGTAGCATAAAGCTACTATCACAGTGTTCTAAGTTAATCTAAAATTACTAATATTCCCTAAAGAAAAACAAAATCAAATTCGTTATTCTTAAAGTTGTTCACAATAACCCTTATAATTCAAAACATTATACATCCAAAGCTGAAATTTTGGAGCTAGATGTGTGATTTCATCACGTATCACTATTAATTCGACTGTTATGCAATAATCCGTCAACCCACTCAAGCAATTTCTAGAAAAAAAAAAAAAGCTTTTAACGAAACTGAATTTATTTCTATGCATATTATCTAAGTGTTACCTAAATCCTTAATCACGAATTATTTTTAAAAACAAACTTAATTTGTATCAATTGACAGCCTCAACGAGGGTGTAATGATTGTTGCACTATGCTGTAAACATTCAAACATTCTTCAATAACTCACCAAATCAGTTGAATGGTTTTTGCAGAATATTTGATGACCTCAGTATTTTGCAACAAACAACTAAAGAGAAATAAACGCACAGAATTATGTTGGTAAAGTTTATTAGAAAACAAGATGGAAAAGCAGCTACAGTTAAACTTCAATCATCAATTTCAACTTCAAATTTCGCTCTTGATTGAAACCATCCACATCATCTTCCCTACACATCCCTTCAACAGACTTAGAAATTGTTTCACATCTTTAGGAGATAAGGTCACGAAGATCTTTACGTTTTCCACTTTATTAGGCTACAATACAGACAAAGCCACATTGGCTCCATTCCCCATATCAACCTCTTTGCTAGCGAGAGCAGTTTTCTTAATCTTCTATGTCTGTAACCAGCTGATTTTCTCTCCATTTAACATCCTCCTTCCGATTGCTGATAATGGTTTCATTATACATTAGTTATGGAGACCTAAAAATAAATGTAGTCATCTGCTGTTTTAAGTAGCACTCCACATCCCCAAATTCCGCATCGTTAGGCAGAAAACTGACCCGATACTACAAATCGTAATGTTATTGTTTGGAAGAAATTATAGAAAAGGGCTTTTAAAGCATAGGCTGCAAAAGGAGCACTAGTTTTTCACCCTTCGGTTTTGAACCCCTCATGAATCCGACCACAAATTAGTCACTGATTGAGCCAACTGTTTCATAAGACAGGAACCAACTTCTTGAGTCCCTCGGCCAGCACTAGACTCCAGACAAAATAGCACCTGTTGTCGTTCCTGAATGAACCCCCAAGATTAAGTTGTCTTTTATAGTACATGACATTTGTTGGACTCTTGGGAAATGTTTCGTCATAAATTGACGATCCAACTTTGCTTTTTCCAAATGTTTTTAATGGGCCTCACTCAGTTTTCATTTTGCGGGAAATTCATCGCATGTTCGGCAGATGTCCTTTTTTAGGTGCTTGACGATTAGTTCATAAAATAAACTTTTGTACGACGATTCACTGTCGTACTGTCACCTTTTTCCTTGTGCAAATCGTACAGTTTTGCCAAATTTAGTTCTGTTGTTAAACACTCGGCTGTAGTTTCGCTGTGGCAATAGTGAGGTATGTGGCAAGGAAATCCATTTATGTGGACAATTACAGCATTGATTTTTTCGTCAGGCAATGCCAGCTGAAACCCGCCCACGCTTGTCCTGGAATGAATTGCTTTGAGGTTTTTTAAAGTGCTACGTCCACTCTATTCTGCTTAAGTTTTAAGCATTTCAAGAATGTTCATCTCCATATTTCAATGCTATCAAAATAGCACTTACTGATATTTTTACGCTGAAATTCGCGTTTTTTTTTTTTTTTTTTTGTAGGCTCGCTTTTTTTTCCATAGTTTTCACACATTTAATGATGTATGCACAACGGGTTTCATGCAATCCTAAACTTCAAAAGTGTATTAAGCTAGTTACTGCAAACGTTTGCTCCAACAGCTTCGTTATATTTTTTTTTTTTGTATGTTTTTGCAACCATGAACAGCCAGCATCAAAAACCTTATGTTCAACAATTACCCTTTTACTGTTTATTGTGGTTTGCCCTTTCCTTTCGTTCATTTCGCAGCTAATCCGGTAACTTACGCTTATGTCCACGTTTTTACGTCCTGGTGATATGTCTCATTTGCTTTACTTGACCTTCCTTCACCGTTCTCCTTTACTTCATTAATATCGTTTACATTAATTCTTTTCAGTATCACTATTGTCTTGAATTTTATTAACTATTATCTTGACGAGAATCGCCCGTTTCATTTTCAGTGTCTTGAGCCTCTAAAACATTGTTATCAAGCAAAGGATCATCATTGCTGTGAACGTTATACAAATTGGCATCACGGTTGTTTTTGACTCCTTTATTTTGGACACGAAGCCAATCCTCGTCACCATCTTTGGAAAAAAAAAATAAACGAATGAGTCAAAGTTTGAAAGTAATATTTAAAAATTATTTTTTAATTTAAAATTTTATTTTAAAAGTTACATCTGTTATCTGGATAGTTTCACAGACCTAATATTTTAAACCCCCTCAAGCATTATTCCCCATGTCATTAATTTGATACCTTTATCGCTATTCCCATACTTTCACGGATTTTTTTTTTTTTTTTTACAGCGATTATATATTTAAACGCAGTAAAGCGTAGGCCTATCACATTCAGAATCATCCACTTCTGCTGAATCCTATTCAGAATGGCTGTCACTGCACTCAGAAGCATCACTGGGCTCAGAATTTTCCTTTTGTCCGACTGATTCTGGTATGTGGGAGTCAGATTTTTCATTTTCGGGTGGGCCTTCAAGTCTGGCAACTGTAGCTCTCGCCAGTGCAAGCACTGTCCCCGGCAACCATTAAAATCGTATTTTTACAAGCAAATTAAATCATCGCGAACACACACAATGCAACTGCCACAACTCTTCAAAACTTTCATTCTTATCTTTCTAAGTCTTCAATGAAGCTTTAATAATGTTTAATTATTAGGGTATTCAACCCAGATTCTCTTGCTAGTGCCACGAAAGCACATGTGCCGGTCGTCTTGGAAGTGTGGGTTGACTGTTTATTGCAGATACTGTTTTTGATGTAAGCTATTCGTTAGTTAATATTTTCGTCACCAGATGGTAGCAGAAGTGGATATCGTTTGACTCATTTTGCTGAACAAAGTACCATCCTTTGGACTTAACTCATTTACAAATTTGTGGGTTCACTAATTATATAACACACCATTCAACTTAGGTTAGGAGCTCCTTTCTTCAATCGTCAGTCTGATCAAAGTCAAACTATCTTACAAAGCTCAAATGTTAATGAATTGTATCGGTTTTGTTAAGGAAAATCCCTTTATAAATTTTGGTAACCATTGGACCGGTAGATAAAACGCTACGAGTCCAAAACAGAACCGTTTTTAAAGTTTAATATGCTCTTACACCACGAATATTCCAAGATTAGATCTTGTTTTGTCAAAAGCTGGGATTATTTATGAATAAATTTTCGTCTGCAACTAAATTTCAATTACTAATAAAATTCTGAATTTATTGTCTAATCAACATTCAGTCTTAACTGATGAAATAAAAATAAGGATACATGACGTTATCTCAAGATCGCAGTTAGCCACATGGGTTTATTTTTCTAGTAAAAGATCGTGCAAAACTTTAAGTTTACCTGCAAATCTCATTCTACTTTTCACTATTTAATTGAAAAACTAAAATTAATATTAATTAGCGCGAAGGCGGCCATCTTGTCAAAACTCGACCGTAGTCCAAAACAGCCTGGTACGGTAATCTCCGGTTTCACCGAAAATATTTACGTTTTCCTCGACATCTTTCACAGGCATTTAACAAAAATAATTAATCCAATATACAAAACATTTGAATTGCGAACCAGTGGTGTACAGTTTGTTTTTATTTTATTTTTTATTTTTTTAAATCAGCTTATCAAATACTGATTGTTTAAAAGTTTATAACCGTAATTAACAAAATGCAGAAAGGAATATTGAAGACAGTTTTTAACTATAAATTTAAAAGAAATGCAGCTAACCAAATCAGTGTAACATGGTCCAATTTGATGTCCCTCATATGTAAGATCTCATTTTGACTGAGACTTGGCTAACAACCGAAAAGCTAACAACTAACCTCCACCGATACTACGAACCCCCCACATCACGAAATAACATTCATTGCATACTCCCAGATACAAAGAAATTATCTCAATCGAATCAACCGCTTATTACAATTACGTAAGCTTCAAAGAATTTACATTATCTACTATTTAAACATTCATTGTGGAACATTTATAATACATTTTCAAAAGCGTACACGATACCTAATTTTACTGTATTTCAATCACGCTTGAACGCTTGTGTTAAAATTATAATCATCTATTTTCTCGATTAAAATTTGTCCGACTCACTAAAATACTACAAAATAACCGAAATATAAAAAAAAAGGATTAAAAACTTATGATTAAAACGTTTGAGAATTATTACAAATGTATTAATCTTATCAACTTCTTCAGTTCATAACACAGCGTTTACCTAACATCCATCCCCACCCCCTCCAAACCGATTTTGAGTTTTTCTTCAAGCGTTTTCTATCCCACAAAAATATTTGTAATCAACTAATTCTTTTAACTTCCTAGTTTCAGCATTTTCAGTTTGAAATAAATCTTAAAAACCATGCATAAAACATCCCTTTAAAAAATTATACAAATGGAATTAAATATTTCAAGTTATTTCACTTCATTTCATTTAAATTACTTCCCAAACTTATAATTGAGTAATAAAATTAAAATATTTGTCTTTTCTCATAAATTTACTCTACATTAGCTTTCGGGGGATTGTTGCGTAAAATTAAAAATAAAAATACTACCTACCTTCCACTTCATCTCTTAATCCGTTGTTGAAATCCAAGATGGCTCTTCGTTTGGCGCCATTGGTAGTCTGTCGTGGAGTTCGTTCACCCTCCAGCGCCTCTTCTCCTATTTGTATCAAAAGAATTAATTTACATTAAAGCCATTCAAGAAGTTAATTTCTTTCAATTTCAAACCAAACTGCACAGCTGGTTTCTCATATTTCCAATTAACCCAAGAAGCGAGAGGGGATTCAGTTAGTATTTACAGCCACGTTGTGACAAAAAGTCCATTGAATATGAAAATTAAATCTGAAATCATTTATTTCAACCATCTACATTCTTAACCGCGGTTTCCCTGTTTTTAGGGTTGCCACCTCAGAACAAATCTCGCGCGGAGACGATGACAAAAAAACCTCATACATATGCAATTTTTTTATTTTTATAAATTAACAAATTCAAAACTCACATTCCTACAAATTAA
>JAFIDM010057044.1:47946-60432 GCA_023159025.1 Thereuonema tuberculata | reverse complement strand
TTGAAAATAAAAACGAGGAATACGACGTACGCTTTAAAATATCGACACGTGGATAACGTTGCACTTGACAAGAGTACCGGAGAAGTAGAACCAATACATTGTGAAATGGACCAAAGAATCGTTGTGGAAATGTAAATGTATATTTTTTGCAGTAAAAGCTAAGTTTTGCTCAGACATTGATGTTAGATTATAGCCTAACTTTCTCGTCTAGTTTTAAATCAAACAGTTAAATCACATTATCGAAAGAATGACTTTAGTCTGTCTTGTGGAACCCGAGTGATTGTAGCCTGAGGGTTTGAAGCCTAAATATTCGGAATCATTTCGTCTTTCCTTATTATTGGTGAACTGGAAAATCACGATTTCTTATTAGATTGTTTTTAGACATCCGAATTATACTAGACGAAATAGATTAGTTAGATTTATTTTAAAAGTATCTTTCCACTATCGGAAGAATCAAAATGACGGAATAAGGAATTACCAGAAGGTATTATGAAAACTAAGGAATTGTTGATCAGCTGCAGATTTCTGAATTTTAATATTAATAAAAGTTATTCACAGTTGTGAATAGTCTAAACTTTTCTAAATAAATATTTGTGCTATATATTTATATATATATATATATATATATATATATATATATATATATGTATATGACTAAAATGGCTGTAATGGACAAGAACAGTATCTTTATTGGTAGCATGCAGTTCGTACAATATCACCAGGGCCGTCGCGTGGTTTGTTGGCGCCCGGGGCAAGATTTCATCAGGCGCCCTACACTTGATATTTTCGCCCCCTCCCGCACCATCCCAAAAATCTACAACCAAAAAAAAAAAAAAACGGAATCTCCATTTCAATAACCAAAAAAAAAAACGAAATTACCAATTTTTTTTATTTTTGCCGTTGCCGCGACGGCTTACGCGACGGCTTTGAATATCACAATGTGGTCATTGCACACGTCAACAAAACGGTAGTGTAATTCAGTTGTCGATTTTTTTATTACTTATTTGTAGTTAAACCAATGCTCTAAAAGGTCTAAAACGTTCGTGGCAAAAGCTCAAAAAAAAAACAACGTGAGGATAAGGCTCTGAAGATAGGAAAAACGTCAAAAAGTGGTAATTTCTATTGGTGGCCATTTTGAAACGGTGATTCAATTTGAGTGAAATATAATATCAGCCGAGTTTCTTAAGTGTATCTAGCACGCATAAAAGTTTTAGCTCAAAAGCTCAAAATTTACGAAAGTTATCGAGGGCACAACTTTGACGTCACGCCCGACTCCTAAGCACCGCCCCCTAAAAACCCATAAACAGATGTCGACTTTTTTGTTACTTATTTCTAGTTAAACCAATGCCCTAAAAGCTCTAATCTTCGTGGCAAAAAAAAAAATTAGTCCAAGGCCAAAATCGTCCGCTAGAGGGCGATTTTACAGCTATGTGAACGGAAAACGAAAAGAGAATGTTTAAAAACACATTTATTTCACACAAACAGTATCAGACGTTTGAACGAGTCATGTAATATTGCTCATATGTTCCCCCTGACAAATGTGCGTCATTTGCAGACGATGAACTGTACGCTGAACCGCTGATTGTAGGTGATCACCCGTTTTAGTTCGCACCTGCAGCATGATACTGTCTTTCAGTTCTGCTAATGTTGCAATTACTCCACGTTACACCACATCCCCACAACCAAAAATCGCATGGAGTTAGGTCAGGAGAATGTAGTGGCCGCGCAGTAGGAACATGCAACTAATTACTCGATCATTGGTAAAGTGTTTACGTAACAAAGTTCGCACGAACCTTCCAATATGGGGCGGTGCACCATCTTGCATAAAAGAGATTGAATCAAGACACTGTCTTTCCTGCAGCTGGGGTATCACAAAGTTCTGGAACATGTCACGATATCTAGCCGCAGTCACGGAACATATCCAAAGACATTAGCAGTAAGTTCTTCAAAAAAAATAAGGACAAAAAATAAAATAAGTAAGCTTGGGCGAATGCTGGAGGCATTTCCTGGAAAACGTGTGGATTTCTTTGACACAATATTGGATGTTCAAAGTGCCATTCAAATAAGTGTCCTTCGTCGCTCCATAGGATGTCCCATGGCCACGACGTATCAACTTCCATCTTCGCCCGAAAGGTCAATTCAAAAGTGGGTCGTTTCTCTTTGTCGCCTGGAAGCAGAACTTTCTGGTCTGTGACTGATCTTGTATGGGAAAAAATGAATTAAGTTTCTCAGAATCTTTCTAACTGTGCTCCAGGGTAGATTTCATTGTCGTGATGCAGATCGGGCACTACTTGAACCTGAAGCTGAACGATTGATGAAACGACTGCTGAACGATTGATGTGGCAACGTCTTCAATCACGTGATCACCGATGCACTTTCGTCCTCTGCTACGTTACACACTTAAAAGATCCCGTTTCTTCAAATTTTTTCATCATTTTTCTCACACCTTGTGGTGACATAGGTCCACGGCGTATTTTTTTAGCCCGACGAAATTCACGAATCGCAGCTACAGCATTACCATGACTTTCGTAATAAAACTTGATCATCAACGCATGTTCTTGTAAAGTCATCGTCATCGTGGCTGTTGCTAATAACACGCTCTCAGCTCACACCGATTGTTTACAGCCCGATGTCGGCTGTGTCTTTGCAAATCAGATTGTTTTCTCTTTGCATAAAGATTAACCCTATGCAATTGTAATGACATTTGGACCACTTTTACAATAAAAATGCAGACTGCTTTACTATTTCAGTTATTATGTCGACAATATTCGAACCTTTATATATCAATCGGAAACTGAATTTGTACTGTGGATCAAGATCATTACACTAAAAACTCGTTTATCCGAAACAATTTTTAGCATATTTTAAAAATACACAAAAACATCTTTCCGTCCCTATAATCAATATTTTTGATACCGGGAATCCAGAACAGCTGTTTCAGAGTTCCTACTCTTCATCAGCTGGATTCGCCCAGTATCTGACAGGCAGCGATTCCAAGAAACATATAAAGAAAGCAAAGATGAACAAGAAAATGGCCCTTCAAAACAACAATATATAAAATAAGAATAAAAAAGGGCAAAAATTTAATCCCCGCTAGACATAGCTAAGCTTAGGATGGATTAAATTGTAAAAGGAATACATTTAACAACAAGTTTAACGTGCGAACAAATTGACAATATAATAAACTAAAAAACATACTCGCACATAAATAATGAAAAAAAAGGAATCATTGATCTGTTTTCGGTATTTTTGATACCGGGAATCCAGAACAATATTTAATCAATATTTAACAGCGTATAAAAAAACGAAACGTTACAATTAAAACGTACTCTGTTGTTATAGCATTGATGTTGAATGTTTTTTCTACAATTATTTTCATTGCTGTAGCAAAAACAGCCCTCTAGCAGACGATCTTGAAACTATTTTTTTTTTTGTAGAATCGTTGAACGCATCCTCTGAGTAGTACGTGTACAACTTTTGGTGTCTCTTCTACTATTAGTTGCAGCTGCAGGATGCTCTAAATAGGCCAACTTTAATTATAATCACCTTGTATATCGTGGAATGAGGCATTTGAATGACATATACGTTCGTGACTCTTGATCGGCGTTTTTTACAAGGCCCCTGACTGATCTGTTCAAGATAGGAAAGACCGCAATACTAAAGGAAAATACACAAAATGATGCTACTTGGATATAAAAAACATATTCATCATAGTCCTCGAATTTCCTCGAATAGCACTCGCAGAGATGTAACTTTGTTTCGCTTCATGATGGAAGCTAGAATTGAAGAGCCAAGGTGTTGAGTGATCTGTCAAATGGCCCGTGACTGATCCCCACTTCATTTTAATTTATTAATTTTATTCCTTTATTCTAAATTCTTATTTCTTACCAAGTGAGATTCCAGCAATACCAATTCTTATCTTTCTCAACATTGTCTCATTGTAAAACAAAGGGTTCTAGTCACATTGACTTCAATTACGTTTTCAGTCACATTACGACCTTCAAACTGATGAACTAATCAATGATTATAGTGAAGCTACAGCTGAATAATATTGAAATGAAAGATAAAAAAAAAGTCTTTTTTTTTTTTACTTTTTTCTTTAAAAAAAGTAAGAAACTTTAAAGTGACAGGAAATCCAATTCTCTGGAAAAACAATTTTGCCGCAACTTTCCATCTACCTTTCCAATTTTCTATGTGACTTCGATCTTGCCACGTGACGTCTCGCCTGGAAATGGGAAATTTGTTCCACATCCGACAAAGAATAAATAAAAATGTTATTTCCCTATAGTCGACATGCCAATTTTCGAATTTGTTATACAGTGGTAAAATAAACAACAACAAAATTTCAGCTTTTCTAGGTTATTAGGTGTTTTTATCTTCACAGTAAATTACGAAAACTGGTAAATTGATAGTCTTTGGTCTACAGCTCATTAACTATAGGCCTAATCTTTACCAAACTCAGTACAGTACAAGCACAGTTTAAAGTTTACCTTTCACAGTAGCTTGGAACGTAAAGATTCTTTTAATTTCGAGGTTTTTGTTAACCCTTAGCTTCTAGGTCTGACATGTTAAAAGTAATAGATACCTTCCAAGATTAATTAACCTTTCCAATTAAAATTAATTTATAAAAGAGTGTTTAATTAAGAGGAATTACTGAGAGTGGGCGTGTTTGTTTTTATTTGATTAAAACATTAACGTATTCTACTATAGGCGTGCTTATGTCAATTGCGGACGTAGGAGCTGAGGCTACCGACGTTCCGTGACTCAACGGACTGGGTTGAGTTAAGTGGTCAGGCCGACGCCAGCCAGCCGTTAACCCCAATCCCCGGGAAGAAACCTGCACTCATTTAAATAGGATTGGGTAAATCATAAGAGAAGAAATAACGAAGAGGGAAAAAAAAAACCCAGACCACAGGCGAGGATCAAACCCGGTTCCAACAGCCTGCGGTTAGGCGTATTACCAATTGAGGGCTACTTTTAAATGCACGGAATCTCAAACAACTTTTTCGAATCTCTGGGCTAAAGATATAGATTTACAGGCAGCAAAATGGAGAAAAAGCATTTTTAAGTGTTTAATGCCAATTTTATATACGTTTTCACTGTTTTCTTAAGGTTAGAATTGATGATACGCTGACATTATGTGAATCTGGATTATCTTTCACTAAGATACCTTCACTGCCTCTACCTTGCTTAAAGAAGTGCAACTTGAAAAGCCGCATTGATTTCTCACTTAAACCATCACAAATCCTTCTTATTTGTGAATTAGAATAATGCTCTTAGGTTTCATTTGAGCTTATAAATTCCGATCTGGAACCGCACGTACAGAGGTGAATAAAAATGGCCAATAAACAACTCGCCCTCACCTGATGTTTCTCACGATAAAGCTATTTTTGTCCTCTCTTAAAAGAGATACTCAACGGCTCAAAAGCTGAAATTCATTTTAACACATGAAACAACTGAAAAACAGTATCACTGCCTTCATTTATTAATGAAAATAATAATAATAACAATGCTAATAATATCTACAATGAAACGTCCGCGACAGGAATCGAACCTTCTGATCCGAAGTGAGATGTCTTATCCGTTAGGCCACGGGGACTACATTCTAATTATTGTTAAATATCTCTTACCAGTCCCTCTGTGTGTGTATGTGTGACGCAATGAGAGAAGAGCCACAACAACAACAAAAAACCTCATTAATTTTAGTCTACTAGATTACAATTTAAATTTCAATGTTCATTTTTTTAGCCTACTACAAGCGCATGCCAGACGAGCATTTAGATGCAGAAGCTCACACTCAGCGACAAACTGAAGAGTCGTTAGAGACATTTCTCGACATGAATGAAGAAATTAAAAATAATAAATAACAGAAAAAACTTCTACTTAAAGTATTCTATCTCAACTAAAAGCCGTCACATTGTTATCCCGCCATTGTTAACGGGACGCATACGCTAGTAATAATAATAATAAACAGTTATATATCTTAATGTAGTCAAGATTACAAAATAAACAAGGTAATTAATGCTTTTAGACAGTGTCAAAAGCAAAGCGGTCCCATAATATGCATAATCGTATAAACAAAATACTTAAAAGCAAGAGCATGTAAATACAAGACCGTTCCTTTATGTTTTACAGGCAAGCTGTAATCTAGGGGCCGCTAATACACTTTTGCATCATTTGGATATGTTAAAGAATTCATGAAACAATACGTTTGTAAATATTAACATGACGTCCTGTTGGCAATTGTTAGTATTGTTATGTAGGAAGCATCAGTATTATTATTGTGTTAATTGTTATGATTATTACTGACACTGCTATGGAAAACTTTAATTTTGGGGGTCAGGGAGGTCTGATTTTTTTTTTACTTTACCACCTACTTTTGGATGCTGAACACAATGGTGAAGGTTTCATTCTAATATCTCTAACCGTTTGGCCGCTACAGAGTGTGACATACAGACAACACAAAAGCAATTCCGGATCCCTCTGTTAACTGTAACATGGGACCGCTAATAAAAGGAAAACTATTAAAAAAAAATAAAGTAAAAACTCTTTAACAAATAATCCGTGTAACTGTCAGCAATTACTGACTGTATATATGTAATTTGATGGAGACGTCATTACAGAAATTTTATTAACTTCTCTACCACTTTGGTTGCCAAGTATCAAATGGAAATGCTAATGTTGAGGAATCTTGCCGATTCGTTGAATCATAGCAAATCTTCTTCTGATGATCTACTATCCAAAAATTTGCCAGTTTTGAGTTAAGATCGTATTGTATTGCTTCAATTTTAGTGTAAGTGCAAAATCTTCTTTATTCAATGGCACTTATTTGTTTGTTATCGTAACTATGACATGTTAGAGTACACAGCTAAAACATGTATATCTGTAACACTCTAGGCGACAACTTGGAGTACATTTTAAGTGTAGCTGTTTCTCCTATGTTTCAAATGGGTTAATGCTATAATGCTTCCATACATATTTAACTATTTAACGTGGAAAGTTCGGAAAATGCTTAATTATTAAAATTAAACGTACGGTGCAGAAGGTCAGTGATATTCAACCTGAGTTTTCAACTTTATTAAGATTATTTTGATTGGCTGAAACAACTTTCACTATCCGAATGCTACAATTCAAGTGTATCTTTGTTCACTTACTAATTTTTATACGATAGAAAATAAATAATAAGTATTTGAAAAATTAAAACTTATTATTTAATAAGTAAAATATTAATAAAATCACAGTGTTTACTCACCGCACTTGACTAAAAAGACGAGTAGTATTTACAATAAAACGCGCACCCACTCTGAAAGTCAGCGAAGTCTAGGGCGCAGACTTGATATCTGACGGGGAAAAGTGATTAACCAGAAAACACAGGAATATATGGAGCAATAGGACCAATGAGAACACTGAAATATAGTCAAAAACGGAGGGTAACTAAAGTTAAACTCGAAATTATCAGATCTCGTCGCTGATTGGTTCATGGCTCTAAAAGGCTTTAAAAAGAGTGGCCAATCACATGAAGCATTGCTTCACATTCCAATGACCGTTTGGAGAATAAGAGGAAATGATAAAAACTATCAGTGAAGCAAAACAACGACGAAAAAGGAGGACCGTGGGCTATTCTCTTAATAACCAATCATATCGTTTCTTCATTCGCAGCGATATAAAAGAATGCTGTAGATACATAGTTTTATCTCAGTAAATTCATTTTTACCACTATTTATAAGATTGTCAACATGTACTTTCAATGATGAAAGACTGTTTGTTGTTTCAGCAGTTCTGCTATCTGTACAAGCAGCCGGATATTCATAAAAAAAACTGACTGTTTTCTTCAAAACTGCATTTTTTTTAAAAGTTTCCTAATACAGAAGCTTACAGAAAAATAAATCAGAAGTAATAGAGAAGTAATCCTTTTTTTTTTTTTTGCTCGTTGGAATGGTTTTCGATTTCTGAATTCCATTAGGAATATTTTCAATTCAAAAGCACGTCACCAATCACATGGTGTTTGATTGAAACGCCGTCTGTCGGTCAAAGACAAGACTCTTGACAGATTCCGACACGAATTTCCATTAGCTCCTTCTCTTTATATCTCTTCGAACCCCCCACCCACACCCACATCAAGTGGGTGTCAGTCCTTAATTACTAGCACACGTCTTAACTCCGCGGGTTTCTTCGTAGGAAAGAGAAAGGTTTCTTACGAAAGAGCGAACGACCTCAAACTATCCGTAAACTACTCTATGGCATTTCACTACACCCAGAGGATCCAAGAAAAGACAGTTCTCGGAACGCCTCCAATCAATGCATGAAAATTGGAAACAACGATTAAAACAACCACCCACAACAACCCACACAAATTGACTAGAGAGTTACGTAAAACAGACTGAATTTAACGTCTTCCTCCGTGTAAAACAGAACTTTCTTTTAAAGATTTATTTTGAGACAGTTTTTGGTTGAAAAAAAAATTAATGCATATGTTGTCTATATCAACCAAATCATACAAAAAAACGTTAATATCATGCCTTAAAAAGTGAATTAAAAAACATGAATTACAACAAATTTCAGCAAAAAAAAAGGAGATTCTATGGCTATAGTAATTTACCAATGTACATTGTAATGTTTTCATGACTTAAAAAAAAAAAACAAATTAGGGAAACCGGATTTTAAGTATTACGTTGGTCAAAATTTTTTTTTTCTTTTTCACCAATACTTTTATTGAACAATGTCTTCAACAGTTTGTTCCACTATCTTCTGCCATCTTTTAGGAAACTTTCCATCTTCTCACAACTTTTTATCTTTTTGAGCAAAACAATGTTCCAGGTGCCTTTGGTGTCTTTCAATGAATTGAATTTGTTTCCATTAAGAGAATTTTGTTAAGACCGAAATCAATGGAAATCTGAAGGTGCAATGTCTGGTGAATAGGGCGGATGAATCAGAATTTCCCAACCAAGCTGTAACAGTTTTTGTCTGGTCATCAAAGGAACATACGGTCTTGCGTGAACCTGATGGAAGATTATGCCTTTTCTGTTGACTAATTCCGAACGCTTTTCGTCGAATGCGGCTGTCAGGGTGATCTAATTGGGAGCAGTACTTGTTGGAATTAATCGTTTGGTTTTCCGGAAGGAGCTCATAATAGAGGACTTCCTTCCAATCCCAGCATATATTGGTGTGGTTGTTGGTGGTTCATTTAGCTTGCCCCAAGATCTCTTCCGTTCCATATTCTGGTAAAGTAACCACTTTTCATCAACCCGTCGCAAGTTATTTCCAAACAGAACGTTTTCGTTATGTTTAAACAGAGAATCGCATGCAGAAATACGGTCAAGAAGGTTTTGTTTTAACTTAAACTTATGTGGAACCCAAACATCAAAGTGTTTCACATAACAAAGCAGGTGCAAATGATTATCAACGCTTGATTTGGCTATTGTCTGCTATCTCTTGCGTGGTATAGCGTTGATTGTTCTCAATTAATGTCTCGAGTTGACCGCTATCAACTTCAACTGGTCTACCAACCGTGGAGCATCGTCCAGTGAGAAATCTCCAGCACGAAACTTCGCAAACCACTTTTGATACATTGGATCAGTGAAAGCAACTTCACTGCACATATCTTTTTCTGCATTTTAGTTGCATTTTTACCTTTCTTGAAATAATATAGCATAATATACCGAAAATATTGCTTATTGTCTTCCATCTTCAATATTACACTGGCTACACAAAATTCACTAGTTTTGATCAGTTTTTGTTTTAAATGGACGCTGATATGACACCTATCACAATACCAAACAAAATGGTGCGAATGACTTTAAAGACAAGTAAGCGATAATAGAGCCAACCATAAGGAAATAAAACCGAAGGAACTTTTGCCCAATCCAATATTTCGATCTTCGAATAGTTAAAACGTGTACGAACTAAATAGAAAGCCGTAATAAGTTAGCAGTCACTTTCAGAAACTTAGCTTTCAAAACTAAGAAAAAGTACACTGAAATACACTTATTCCTTGCATCAGAACCCATCAGAATTGACTCTTTACAGAAATATCCCAACATTTGATGAGAAGTACACAATCATGTCACGGGAGTTTGATTGAAATCATAACAGCGGCCTTCAACGGAGGAAAATTTAATTAAATGTAGTTAAAAAATCTCGTATGAGAATCGAAGATGATCTTGAAAGACGAGATATCGCTTTGATTAATAAAGCAAGTCACCGTTATTTCAATATCAAATAGCAAAATTTCCAAATTTTATCTATTATTTTTGTGAGCTACAGATATTACACTTGAAATATTGTTGAGAATCCTCTAAACTCTACGTTATTCCAAGTACTTCGGCATTGATATTTCCTACATCCGAACCTATTACTACAGAACCGTTCCGAACATTTCTAGAATTTTCCGAACACAATAATCAAAAACTCTTAAAGCAGGTTAAACAAGAATAGTAAATAGTATTCACTCTTGAATCCTGCAATATCTTTAGTAAGGAAATTTTAAGACTCGAGTTTTATGCCAGAATGGCACTGTAGAAACTGGACCACAGACGTTCTAAATTAACTTACAAACCAGAACAAATCAGAACAAATAAAGATTGAGGACCTGCAAACATAATCTAAACGACCATTGAAATTCAGAATTAGTTGGCGAAGTAATCCTTTTTTTTTTCTAAATAAATAAAGTCCTAGGCTTTGTAAAGTTTAGAAAATACATGCAAATATAGATATTCCATAAGGGAGGAGATTATACAGTAATTGAAAATTAAGTAAAAATATAATGGAAGTTCGTCAAAAATAAGCTTTGTTTCTTCAAAAATACCACAATAGCTCAAAGATAATAAGAAATTAACGAATATTGTTATTTTATGTTCTCATGTATTGATCTTATTAATGAAGCACTAGCTTGAACGAAACTTCCTAAAGAGATTTGCTAACAGGTTTGTTTTAGACACGTGTAGTTTTACATATTTTCTTTGTGTAAAATTACACTACCATAAGACGTCAGACACTGACAGTTGAACAAATGAATTTTCGTGTGCATTCTCGGATGGAGTCAATTCGAATGCGGACACAAAGCTGTTGATTTGATAGTATCAGTAAGGACTGCAATTATTATACAAAATATAAGACTAGTAAGAATTGTAAACAGTCCATGTAGGACTTAGTTAAACAAGAGATTTGGGCTCCTCTTCCAAAAGAACTGTTCCGACGCCGCCTAACTTTAACCCCCGAATAAAAAAAACCGGTGCCCATTGACTGAGTGAACCTAGGATAATTGATAACTGAAGAAAAATTCTCATCAACTCCAAGAATTCAATAGTCCAAAGTCCAAAGCCTAAGTCACTGACTCACAACTAATAATTGAGGCGTTGACATGGGAAAGGTAGAAAGTCAAAAAAATCATTTTGCAGATTTTTCATTGAAAAGGTAGTAAGACATATCGCCAATGGCGTAGCAATGGCAGTGATGTAGTTCTTACGAACTATATAAGATAGCATCTGTGGTAAGTATACATGAGCTGGCAAAACTGTTTTTTGCTTCCCCTGGAAAATTTGCTTTTCATGACTTACTATCTTTCCCATGTCAACGCCTCAATTGTAGTCAGTTGAAGTAAGATTTGTAGCGCCAACAAACCTGCAAAATCTACTGCACGGGTTCTTAAAGTATTTGAAAGAAATCTTAAAATTACATTAAAGTTTGAGTAGGACAACTCAAAATTTCCTCATCAAATTTTGATCGTTATTTTGCAAAACAACAAGATGGAAATATTTTAGAACAATGTATATGACTAAGAGGCTTAGTCGATGACGAATACCCCAAATAATCAGTCAAGCCTCAGAAATGGATGACAATGCAATATTAACTCGCTCTCTTGTCTGTCTGTACGTTAGGGAACCATAATTCTTGGGATAACAGGTCGGTGCCATTCAAAGTAGCAGTTTTGCATTGCAAAGCAGCGATTTTTTTTTTCTTTTAACACGTTTTTTATTGTGTTTAAAATTTAAATTCATGTTAAAAGTTTAAAATCAATTGAAAAATTTCATACACAAGACTAAAAAGCAGAAAATAATTATTTAAAAATTATTTGTTTAATATATCATGTTTTTAAGACGGACTAAAAAGTATAAAATAATTAGTTGTAAGAAGTATAAGGAAAAACGTGGGGCGCAAGATAATATACACTCCATCCATACCATCTCAATTATCTATTGCAAGCGCCCGACGTTTTCGTTATACTTTTTATACTAATTATTTTATACTTTTTAGTCCGTCTTAAAAACGTGGTATATTAAAAAAAAATATTTTTTTTAAATAATTATTTTTTTATCTTGTAATTGTGCGTTGATTTTATTAATTTAATCAGTTTATTTCACACATGTTAATTTTTTTAATATCAATTAATTTTATCCCTCGTATTAATGTCTAACAGATGGATGTTGACGATCACGTTTGCGCGAGAATTACGAAAAACACGAGATCTCGCCATTAGCCTCTTCAGCA
>JAFIDM010057044.1:17409-47846 GCA_023159025.1 Thereuonema tuberculata | reverse complement strand
AAGTCCTATATTCTCCGATCTCGATATTAATTTACTAAATAAATAAATCGTTTTTTTTTACGGTAGATATGCAAGGATTCCGGAGCGAAGCGATGTTAGCCGGCTAGTACTTTATACATACACACACACATACACACACACACATAAAACTAAGAGATCCGGTTATTCCTTTAGCATTTCGATCTCTATCCATGGACTTCTGCTCACCTATCTTTCGTTTTCCTTCTATGATACCGTTTTCTTTTTCTGCTCAGCGTCCAACAATATCTTGAATTCACTTCTAGTATAACATATTATAACTTATCACTGTTATTGCTAATACACTTTCTTTCACTTTAAATAATAAATATCTTCACTTTTATTCTTTTGTATTTTGTGGATTTTTATGCAGTACAGAATCAAAAATATCTTCGTTTTTTCATTTAATTCATCCACAGCTATAACAGTAGTTATAATTGTGGATGAATTAAATGAAAAAAAAAAATTACCTAAGCTCTTTGCTTTATTTAGGAGAAGAGAAATTGTCCATCATGCACCAATGAAAAACAAAACAAAACAAAATTCATGGCAAGAGCTTGCGAACGAAATGAAGTCCGAGACAACCGTTTCGTTACCATTATGCTTCATCAGCCATACTTACCACTTCGATGACTGTGGGATCGGACGCAAACAAACAAGAAAAGAAAAATGCCTGTTGCTTAACAGGACTTAATAAAATGTCTATCAACCATAGGATTCAATGGCAAAGAAATTACAAACAATAATCCACAGTAAAGCAAACGCTTATAAAGAAAACAAGGCTTAACTTGTGATGAGATGTTAAAGAAAAGAGAAATTACCCATCATACACCAAAGTAAAATAAAACACAATAAAATTCATGCCAAGGCTGTCAACGAAGTGATACGGCCGTCTCAGACTCCACTTCGTTGACAACTCTTTCATTTCTCATTTACACTTTAAGCTTTGTTTCTTTTGTTTCTTTGCTGTATTTTATTGTTTTTTGTTTTGCATTACGTGCATCAGTAAGTTCATATATTTCATTACTACGATGCCTAGCTACTGAAATACCAGACTTAGTTTATTCCCCAAGACTGTAAAGGAATGAATTTAGAAAGTATAAACCAGTGATGCTCAAACAGTCGATCGCGAAAGCGTTTGGAGTCGATCGCGGCAACGTTTGGAGATGACGTTTTTTTTTTTTTTTTTTTTTTTTTTTTGGTTGTTGATGTACGTTTTTTTTTTAGTAGCTAGTCCTAATAGTCGGCCGTCGATCACTTGTCGAAATATTTTATGGTCGATCGCAGACATTAAAAGTCTGAGCACCACTGGTCTAAACTATCTGTTAAACTATATCTCATTCCATTGGCTTCGTTTTCTATTGGCTTCTCTACAGTTTATCAAAATTTACAGTTATCAAAAGTTTTTGATACAGTTTATCAAAAATTGAATCATCTTCTTTAGCAGAAAGGGATTTTTTTTTTACTCCATTTGGCAGAAACAACGTAAATTGGCGTAAGTTTGATATTACGACAGCATAAATACAGGGAAAAACATATTTTAGAATAATAGAAAAATTGAAGGGACCAAGAAAAAATGTTGTAAATGACGGGAAAACGTTATTTACGGGAATGTAAAAAGTGACGTAAAGAATGGGAGGGAATGGGATTAAACTGCCCAAACAAAGGGGCCTGCATCGTCTGTAAAGAGGGATCCTTTCACATACTGTCTGTTTTTGTTTACGAGAACCTTCAGCGCTTTTGCGCATGCATGATGCGTCAGGTCTCCTTCGATTTCATCAAAATAGGGGTTAGGAGAAATAAAGAGAGGATGTTTACTTTTTATCAGTTTTAGTTTACTAGTAGCTGCGTTCTATTTACTCTTTTCGGGAAAGAATTATGGAAAGAATAAATAGTACTGCAAAAATGCTTCTCCGTTATTTTTTTCTTAAAAGCGAAAATGTCCAAAAGAATTTCTGAGAAAAGTGCCCATCTCAGCGTATTACCCCTCTGCGGAGTAGAATCGTCCGACAGTAGTAGTTCTGGCTTTCGAAAACGAACAATACGATATGAAATTTGTTTACAAAACTAAGTAAATCAAAGCATATGTGACCTCGCTTCCTACCATTTGAGACATACTGCTTTAGAGGATTTAGATGGTTTTACACCATCTGAATCTTTTCCTCAATGTCTTGTAATAGTTTTTATGCATATAATGGCTAACAATAAATAGAAGTAGTTAAAATGCCAACGGGATTCGAAAAATATATATACAGGGTGGTTCGAAATTACCTGTACAAACTTTAAAGGCAGATTCTACTAAGACAAATAAAAAAAAAAAAAAAAAAAAAAGCCCAAATAAATACGGGTCCGCAAATGAATAGTTTTCATTAATCAATGTATGATTGTTTTTGTTGACATAGTATGATGCGATAAAGCGTATTTGAAAATAAATTGAAACACAGATATACAAAATAGGGAATTTTTGAATCACCTATTTTCCTAATCCTGTTGATATTTTAACTATTTTCTGTTTTTATCTCCGAAGAAACAGGAAATGTAATTGTTCTTTTCCCCAATGAAATCAAATTTCTTTAAATAAGAAAATAAGAATACGGACAGGAAGGTGTCATAACGTTTCTAGACACAAAAATAACGGACATAGCTACCTCTTTCCAAACTGAAGTTTTTCGAAAGAAAACATACTCAGGAATCACGCTAAATTACAATTCATTTAGCCCCCTTAGTTTTAAAATTAATGTCATCAGTATGGCCATAAGAAGGGCCTTTCTCCTTTCTAGTTCTCAAGATTTGTTTAACAAGGAGATACAACAGGTTCGGTCAATCTTAGTGGACAATGAATACCCAGTGGAATTTATTAATAGGCATGTAAAAAACACTCTGCTAAAAATCTATAATAATGATCAAAGCCGCCAACTAAGGAAGAATCAATATGTTTCTATTGATTACCACCCGTACCTCTTCCCCCTCATTAATAAGGCACTTAAAAATCAAAATATTGTAGTTACGGCAGCTAGTCGAAGTACCACTAGCAGTTTGCTCAATAGACGAACAGGTGAAACCGAAAAAAAACAAAAAAAAAGGGGTTGTTTACTCAATTCAATGCTTGGGTTGCGACCATTTCTATATTGGAGAAACCCGCCGGGCATTGGACCTCCGCATGGCGGAACATGCACGGGCCCTCAGGAACAAAAATAGGGCCTATAATACGGTGCAGCATATGGAAGTGACTAATCATACCTTCGACACGTGTCATCCAAAGATTCTAGCAAATGAAACCTCGCATTATAAGCGCAAATGCAAAGAGTCTATATTGATTGCTACATCTGAAAAATGTATCAATGACTGTGTTTCCGTTATGAACATATACCAATATGGATTCCGTAAAAAACCTAAAGATCTCCAATAGCAAACAGTTTTGTAAGGGGAAAAAAAAAAAAAAAAAAAAGAACGCTTTCCCTCAAGGCCTGCTCTGTTTACAAACAGTAATGGATGTTTGTAAACAAACCCATGTGCACTATTGTAGTTCCTTCGATCGCCACCAGGCCGCTGTCTTTGATTGCCGGCAGGATCGCAGCCTTCGCCAAGCATTCAAATTTCATCATTTGCATCCTGTTGACAATTGGTTCATCTGACTCAAGCTTCTCATTGGGTGTCTTGCTGAACATTTTCCTATATAAAAGACTGAGGTTGTCGTTTTTATTCTATTCACTGATGATGGCCCGTTAACGGCGCAGAAACTAGTTTGTTTTAATTGTAAATATTTGTTTTTTAACTTTTAACTAATTTTATTTAGACTTGTGTGTTGGCTATATTTAAGAATTTCAAGAAAATAGGTTCACAATTTTTATCGAAGACCAAGTTAAGCTTAATAAACTATCGACAAATCCGAAATTAATCTTCTTTACAATATAATCTCCTTTCTTCTCTCTCTCTCTCTCTCTCTCTTTTTTTTTTTTCATCTTTCAGCTAAAGTAGTTTCTTTTTTTCCCTCGTTTCCAATTAATTCTAGACCGTCTTTGTTGATTTCAACTCAATAGCTTCTTAACTGAATTTAGCTTCAGTTGAAAAGGAATTATCCTAAGCGAGGGGCTTCTGTAGATACTTTGCAGATTCTAGAAAAAGACTTCGTTTTATGTTGGACGACGAGGAAATTAGATTTATTAAATGTATTTCCTGTACTTGAGAAGCCTACCTGGGAGGCTTGAGTCTGCGCTGGTTCCTCTCCTCCTGTAATGGAATCGCCCAATTCCATCTTTGCGTTTGCTGCATTTAATAAACAATCGATGGGGGGTTGGCTGTGATGAATCATTCTTCTCTTCACAATTGAATATGCTTAATATCTATTATTTTTTTATTTAAGTTTTTCGTCTGTAATGAAGATCGCAAATGAGGGGATTTGTCACCCCAGGGAAAATTAATAAAAAAGATTGACCTTTTATTAAAAATGGTGGGGGTGGGGGCTGATTTTAATTTCATAACAATGGAATGGCGAGCAATTGGTAGATCCACGACCAAGGAGAAAAGATTTGAATTTTTTTTTTTTTAATTTATCAGACTTTAGTGGAAATATTCGGTAAAAGTACATAATGTCTAACAGATGGATTTTGACGATCCCGTATTTTCGTGATTTCACGTAATTTACGCGAGAATAGTCTCTATCCATGTCTTCTCACAAAATATTTAAATATTTAAATGAATTATAATACGGGGAAATGCATGAGACTTTTACTACATTTTAATATAGTTTTAATAAATTGAAAACAGTCAATAAACAAACAATAAATTCATTATGTAGCATTTTCCTAGTGACAGACATTAAAAATACAAAATTCCTTGAGACCTGCTGAAGAGGCTAATGGCGAGATCTCGTGTTTTTCGTAATTCTCGCGCAAACGTGATCGTCAACATCCATCTGTTAGACATTAATACGAGGGATAAAATTAATTGATATTAAAAAAATTAACATGTGTGAAATAAAGTGATTAAATTAATAAAATACAACGCACAATTATAAGATAAAAAAATAATTATTTAAAAAATAAATATATATATTTTTTAGTATACCATGTTTTTAAGACGGACTAAAAAGTATAAAATAATTAGTATAAAAAGTATAACTAAAAACGTCGGGCGCATGCAATAGATAATTGAGATGGTATGGATAGAGAGTATATTATCTTGCGCCCCACGTTTTTCCTTATACTTCTTACAACTAATTATTTTATACTTTTTAGTCCGTCTTAAAAACGTGATATATTAAAAAAATAATTTTTTAAATAATTATTTTCTGCTTTTTAGTCTTGTGTATGAAATTTTTCAATTGATTTTAAACTTTTAACATGAATTTAAATTTTAAACACAATAAAAAACGTGTTAAAAGAAAAAAAAAATCGCTGCTTTGCAATGCAAAATTGCTACTTTGAATGGCACCGACCTGTTATCCCAAGAATTATGGTTCCCTAACGAACAGACAGACAAGAGAGCGAGTTAATATTGCATTGTCATCCATTTCTGAGGCTTGACTGATTATTTTCAGTATTCGTCATCAACTAAGCCTCTTAGTCATATACATTGTTCTAAAATATTTCCATCTTGTTGTTTTATAAAATAACGATCAAAATTTGATGAGGAAATTTTGAGTTGTCCTACTCAAATTTTAACGTAATTTTAAGATTTCTTTCAAATACTTTAAGAACCCGTGCAGTAGATTTTGCAGGTTTGTTGGCGCTACAAATCTTACATCAAGTGACTACAATTGAGGCGTTGACATGGGAAAGATAGTAAGTCATGAAAAGCAAATTTTCCAGGGGAAGCAAAAAACAGTTTTGCCAGCTCATGTGTACTTACCACAGGTGCTATCTTGTATCGTTCGTAGGAATTACATCACTCAAAATTTTGACTTACTGCCATTGCTACGCCATTGGCAATATGTCTTACTACCTTTTCAATGAAAAAACTGCAAAATGATTTTTTTGACTTTCTACCTTTCCCATGTCAACGCCTCAATTATTAGTTGTGAGTCAGTGACTTAGGCTTTGGACTTTGGACTATTGAATTCTTGGAGTTGATGAGAATTTTTCTTCAGTTATCAATTATCCTAGGTTCACTCAGTCAATGGGCACCGGTTTTTTTTATTCGGGGGTTAAAGTTAGGCGGCGTCGGAACAGTTCTTTTGGAAGAGGAGCCCAAATCTCTTGTTTAACTAAGTCCTACATGGACTGTTTACAATTCTTACTAGTCTTACACTTTGTATAATAATTGCAGTCCTTACTGATATGGGTTTAGTGTCCGCATTCGAATTGACTCGATCCGAAAATGCACACGAAAATTCATTTGTTCAACTGTCAGTGTCTTCTGGTTTATTTAATAAAGAAAATGTCTAAAACTACCCTGTGTCTTAAAACAAACCTGTAGTAAATCTCTTTAGGAAGTTTCGTTCAAGCTAGTGCTTCATCAATAAGATCAATACATGAGAACATAAAATATTATGTTAATTAATATTCGTTAATTTCTTATTATCTTTGATATATTATAGTATTTTGAAGAAACAAAGCTTATTTATTTATAAATTAGCTAAATATACGAACTTCCGTTACATTTTTACTTAATTTTTAATTACTGTATAATCTCACCCCTTATGGAATATCTATATTTTCATGTATTTTCCAAACTTTACAAAGCCTAGGACTTTATTTATTTAGAAAAAAAAATTACTTCACCAACTAATTCTGAATTTCATTGGTCGTTTAGATTATGTTTGCAGGTCCTCAACCTTTATTGGTTCTGATATATCGTTTGTAAGTTAATTTAGAATGTCGGTGGTCCAGTTTCTACAGCGCCATTCTGGCATATAACTAGAGCCTTAAAATTTCCTTCCTCAAGATATTGCAGGAGTGAATACTTATGCTAGATTTACTATTATTATTTAACCTGCTGTAAGGGTTTTAGATTATTGTGTTCGGAAAATTCTAAAACTGTTTGGAACGCTACCGTTACGGCGCTGTAGTAATCGGTTCGGATTTAGAAAGTATCAATGCCGAAGAACTTGGAATAACGTAGAGTTTTGAGGCTTCTCAGCAAGTTTCAGGTGTAATATCTATAGTTTACAAAAATAATAGATAAAATTTGGAAATTTTGCTATTTGATTTTGAAGTAATTGGCAACAGTGACTTGCTTTATTAATCAAAGTGATATCTCGTCTTTCAAGATCATCTTCGATTCTCATACGAGATTTGTTAACTATATTTAATGAAATTTTCCTCCGTTGAAGGGCGCTGTTATGATTTCAATCAAACTCCCGTGAAATGATTGTGTACTTCTCATCAAATGTTGGGATATTTCTGTAAAGAGTCAATTCTGAATAAGTGTACTTTAGTGTACTTTTTCTTAGTTTTGAAAGCTAAGTTTCTGAAAGTGACTGCTAACTTATTACGGCTTTCTATTTAGTTCAGATAGTAAAAAAAAATGGCGCCTAATGCTTCTCTTGAGCTCGCTTGGCTTTGCACTACGTCACCAGCTCGCATCGTGTGATTGGCCAAAGAATTTCAAACATATTTAACGCCATTTGAGAACTCCCTTCAAAATCATATTGCTTCCGAATTGAAATATAATTTCGAATCGACATGATCACCATTCTCATTTTAACCCAATAACTTTCCACTGAGGTACCATTAACTGTGTCTTTTGGCCGCGCGGTTGGCGTTGTTGCTAAGACATCAGCCTTTCACCTCTGAGTCCCGAGTTCGGTTCTCATGTGGGTTTCGTGATGGTGGACGATCCGCGCTGGGCAGGTTTTCTCGGGGTTCTCCCGTTTCCCCTGCACTTCTCCCACCATACTTTTTCAGTCTTTCTCTCCATCTGTCCATGTTTCCGTGGGATAGTACAATAGACTTCTAGTCGCAGTGCTTGGCTTCTGCCACCCACCTTCAATACATACATACATACATACAACTGTGTCTTTTGACTATAATATATAACAACAATTGAAGAATTGAACGTTTTAAGTAGGAAGATCGAAATATTGAGTTTGGCAAAAGTTCGTTCGGGTTTTTTTCGTATGTTGTCTCTAGTAGCGCTTAGGTGTCTTTAACGTCATTCGACACCATTTTGTTAGATTGTATTGTGACAGCTGTCATATCAGCGTGTATTTAAAACAAAAACTGATCAAAAGTGGTGAATTTTGTCTAGCCAATTTAAAATTGAAGATGGAAGACAATAAGCAACATTTTCGTCATATTATGCTTTATTATTTCAAGAAAGGTAAAAATGCAACTAAAATGCATAACAAGATTCGCAAGAGATAGCAGACAATAGCCAAATCAAGCGTTGATAATCATTTACACCTGCTTTATTATGTGAAACACTTTGATATTTGGGCTCCACATAAGGTTAATGTTAAAAAAATCTTCTTGACCGTATTTCTGCATGCGATTCTCTGCTTAAACATAACGAAAACGTTCTGTTTTGAAAATAACTTTCGACGGATGATGAAAAGTGGATACATTACCAGAATGTGGAACGGAAGAGATCTTGGGGCAAGCTAAATGAACCACCAACAACCACACCAATATATGCTGGGATTGGAGTCCTCTATTATGAGCTCCTTCCGGAAAACCAAACGATTAATTCCAATAAGTATTGCTCCCAATTAGATCACCCTGACAGCCGCACTCTACGAAAATCGTCCGGAATTAATCAACAGAAAAGGCATAATCTTCCATCAGGTTCACGCAAGACCGTATGTCTCTTTGATGACCAGACAAAAACAGCTTGCCAGGGAAGTTCTGATTCATCCTCCGTATTCACCAGACATTGCACCTTCGGATTTCCATTGATGTCGGTCTTTACAAAATTCTCTTAATGGAAAAAATTCAATTCCTTGGAAGACACCAAAGGCACCTGGAACATTTTTTTTGCTGAAAAAGATAAAAAGTTGTGAGAAGATGGAAAGTTTCCTGAAAGATGGCAGAAGGTAGTGGAACAAACTGTTGAAGACATTATTCAATAAAATTATTGGTGAAAATGAAAAAAATTTTTTGACCAACCTAATACATAAAATCCGGTTTCCCTAATTTGTTTTTTTTTTTTAAGTCATGAAAACATTACAATGTAAACTGGTAAATTACTATAGCCATAGAATCTCCTTTTTTTTGCTGAAATTTGTTGTAATTCATGTTTTTTAATTCACTTTTTAAGGCATGATATTAACGTTTTTTTGTATGATTTGGTTGATATAGACAACATATGCATTAATTTTTTTTTCAACCAAAAACTGTCTCAAAATAAATCTTTAAAGAAAGTTCTGTTTTACACGGAGGTAGACGTTAAATTCAGTCTGTTTTACGTAACTCTCTAGTCAATTTGTGTGGGTTGTTGTGGGTGGTTGTTTTAATCGTTGTTTCCAATTTTCATGCTTTGATTGGAGGCATTCCGAGAACTGCCTTTTCTTGGATCCTCTGGTTGTAGTGAAATGCCATAGAGTAGTTTACGAATAGTTAAAGGTCGTTCGTACCTTACCGTTCACTCTTTCGTCAGAAACCTTTCTCTTTCCTACGAAGAATCCCGCGGAGTTAAGACGTGTGCTGGTAATTAAGGACTGACACCCACTTGATGTGGGTGGCTGGGGGTTCGAAGAGATATAAAGAGAAGGAGCTAATGGAAATTCGTGTCGGAATCTGTCAAGAGTCTTGTCTTTGACCGACAGATGGCATTTCAATCAAACACCATGTGATTGGTGACGTGCTTTTGAATTGAAAATATTCCTAATGGAATTCAGAAATCGAAAACCATTCCAACGAGCAAAAATAAAATGATTACTTCTCTAATACTTCTGATTTATTTTTCAGTAAGCTTCTGCATTTGGAAACTTTTTAAAAAAATGCAGTTTTGAAGAAAACAATCAGTTTTTTTTATGAATATCCGGCTGCTTGTACAGATAGCAGAACTGCTGAAACAACAAACAGTCTTTCATCATTGAAAGCACATGTTGACAATCTTATAAATTGAGATAGTGGTAAAAATGAATTTACTGAGATAAAACTATGTATCTACAGCATTCTTTTATATCGCTGCGAATGAAGAAACGTTGTGATTGGTTGTTAAGATAATAGCTAATTACAGCTCATGGTCCTCCTTTTTCATCGTTGTTTTGCTTCACTGAAAGTTTTTATTATCTCGTCTTATTCTCCAAATCAAACGGTCATTGGAATATGAAGCAATACTTCTTGTGATTGGCCCCGCTTTTTAAAGCCTTTCAGAGCCATGAACCAATCAGCGACGAGATCTGATAATTTCGAGCTTAACTTTAGTTACCCTCCGTTTTTGACTATATTTCAGTGTTCTCACTGGTCCTATTGCTCCATATATTCCTGTGTTTTCTGGTTAATCACTTTTCCCCGTCAGATATCAAGTCTGCGCTCTGGATTTCGCTGACGTCCAGATTAGGTGCGTATTTTATTGTAAATATTACTCGTTGTTTTAGTCAAATGCGGTGAGTAAACACTGTCATTTTATTATTATTTTACTTATTAAATAAATTTAATAAAAATTTTAATTTTTCAAATACTTATTATTTATTTTCTATCTTATAAAAATTAGTAAGTGAACAAAGATACACTTGAATTGTAGCATTCGGATAGTGAAAGTTGTTTCAGCCAATCAAAATAATCTTAATAAAGTTGAAAACTCAGGTTGAATATCACTGACCTTCTGCACCGTACGTTTAATTTTAATAATTAAGCATTTTCCGAACTTTCCACGTTAAGTAGTTAAATATGTATGGAAGCATTATAGCATTTCAAATGTCTCCATTTGAAACATAGGAGAAACAGCTACACTTAAAATGTACTCCAAGTTGTCGCCTAGAGTGTTACAGATATACATGTTTTAGCTGTATACTCTAACATGTCATAGTTACGATAACAAACAAATAAGTGCCATTGAATAAAGAAGATTTTGCACTTACACTAAAATTGAAGCAACACAATATGATCTTAACGTGATTGTAACTCAAAACTGGCAAATTTTTGGATAGTAGATCATCAGAAGAAGATTTGCTATGATTCAACGAATCGGCAAGATTCCTCAACATTAGCATTTCCATTTGATACTTGGCAACCAAAGTGGTAGAGAAGTTAATAAAATTTCTGTAATGACGTCTCCATCAAATTACATATATACAGTCAGTAATTGCTGACAGTTACACGGATTATTTGTTAAAGAGCATTTACTTTATTTTTTTTTAATAGTTTTCCTTTTATTAGCGGTCCCATGTTACAGTTAACAGAGGGATCCGGAATTGCTTTTGTGTTGTCTGTATGTCACACTCTGTAGCGGCCAAACGGTTAGAAATATTAGAATGAAACCTTCACCATTGTGTTCGCATCCAAAAGTAGGTGGTAAAGTAAAAAAAAAATCAGACCTCCCTGACCCCCAAAATTAAAGTTTTCCATAGCAGTGTCAGTAATAATCATAACAATTAACACAGTAATAATACTGATGCTTCATACATAACAATACTAACAATTGCCAACAGGACGTCATTGTTAATATTTACAAACGTATTGTTTCATGAATTCTTTAACATATCCAAATGATGCAAAAGTGTATTAGCGGCCCCTAGATTACAGCTTGCCTGTAAAACATAAAGGAACGGTCTTTCATTTACATGCTCTTGCTTTTAATTATTTTGTTTATACGATTGTGCATATTATGGGACCGCTTTGCTTTTGACACTGTCTAAAAGCATTAATTACCTTGTTTATTTTGTAATCTTGACCTACATTAAGATATATTATATAACTCTTTATTATTATTGTTACTAGCGTATGCGATCCGTCAACAACGGCGGGAGAATAATATGACGGGGTTTTAGTTGAGATAGAGTATTTTAAGTAGAAGTTTTTTCTGTTATTTATTATTTTTAATTTCTTCATTCATGTCGAGAAATGTCTCTAACGACTCTCCAGTTTGTCGCTGAGTGTGAGCTTCTGCATCTAATGCTCGTCTGACATGCGCTTGTAGTAGGCTAAAAAAATGAACATTGAAATTTAGATTTTAATCTAGTAGACTAAAATTAATGATTTTTGTTGTTGTTGTTGTGGCTCTTCTCTCATTGCGTCACACACACACACACACACACACACACACATACACAGAGGGACTGGTAAGAGATATTTAACAATAATTAGAATGTAGTCCCCGTAGCCTAACGGATAAGACATCTCACTTCGGATCAGAAGGTTCGATTCCTGTCGCGGACGTTTCATTGTAGATAATATTTCTATTTTCACAGGACATTAAAATTATTTTCCAAACAGAGAGGAAGTGCATCTGTTAGGCACAGACAGATCTGGAAAACTATTTAAGAAATTATTATTATCATTGTTGTTATTATTATTTTCATTAATGAATGAAGGCAGTGATATTGTTTTTCAGTTGTTTCATGTGTTAAAATGAATGTCAGTTTTTGAGCCATTGAGTAGCTCTTTTAAGAGAGGACAAAAATAGCTTTATCGTGAGAAACATCAGGTGAGGGCGAGTTGTTTATTGGCCATTTTTATTCACCTCTGTACGTGCGGTTCCAAACCTGAATTTATAAGCTCAAATGAAACCTAAGAGCATTATTCTAATTCACAAATAAGAAGGATTTGTGATGGTTTAAGTGAGAAATCGATGCGGCTTTTCAAGTTGCACTTCTTTAAGCAAGGTAGAGGCAGTGAAGGTATATTCATTGGTGAAAGATAATCGAGATTCATTTATTGTTTTCCAAATGAGAGATGGCCGCCCTGTTTTTGTGAGATCTGCGCATGTATCATCGATTAGTCTGGTCAGGCACGTCCGTCTGATTTCATGAAAGGACGCCGCCATTGTGCTAATCGCTTGTTACTTTGCAAAAGAGCATTGTATTTATAAATAATATATATTTATTTATTTATATAAATATTTATTTTTAGCAACTGGTATTGAAATAACGCTAAATAGTCGAGAGAAGTTTTAATTTGGCGTTATCAACATGTTTTCTCAGTGAAAACAGACCCCGTCGTCCATTGTGACAGGAAAACATAATTGATCAGCTACCGGAAGGGCTGCGCAGTTCAAACTTCCGCCGGCCATCTCTCATTTGGAGGACAATAATGTTAGTGTATCATCAATTCTAACCTTAGTAAAACACTGAAAACATATACAAAATTGGCATTAAACACTTAAAAATGCTTATTCTCCATTTTGCTGCCTGTAAATCTTTATCTTTAGCCCAGACAATACATTCGAAAAAGTTGTTTGACATTCAGTTCACTTAAAAGTAGCCCTCAATTGGTAATACGCTTAACCGCAGGCAGTTGGAGCCGGGTTTGATCCTCGCCTGTGGTATGGTTTTTTTTTTTTTTTTTTTTTTTCCTCTTCGTTATTTCTTCTTCAGACGGTCTTTTGATTTACCCAATCCTATTTAAATGAGTGCAGGTTTCTTCCCGGGGATGGGGGTTAACGGCTGGCTGGCGTCGGCCTGACCACTTTACCTCAACTTAGTCCGTTGAGTCACGGAACGGCCGGGAGCCTCAGCTCCTACGTCCGCAATTGACATAAGCGCGCCTGTAATAGAATACGTTAATGTTTTAATCAAATAAAAACAAACACACCACTCTCAGTAATTGCTCTTAAACACTCTTTTTTAAATTAATTTTAATTGGAAAGGTTAATTAATTAAGGAAGGTATCTATTATTCTTAACAGATGTCAGACTTTCCAGGTTAGAAGCTAAGGCTTAACAAAAATCTCGAAATTAAAAGAATCTTTACGTTCAAAGCTACTGTGAAAGGTAAACTTTAAACTGTCCTATAGAACCGAACATCCTACTGAGTTTGATAAAGATTAGGCCTATAGTTAATGGGCTGTAGACCAAAGGCTATCAATTTACCAGTTTTCTTAATTTACTGTTGTGAAGATTAAAAACACCTAATAACCTAGAAAAGCTGAAATTTTGTTGTTGTTTTTTTTACCACCGTATAACAAATAGCACAGTAATAACGGTTTCCTTATTCGAAAATTGGCATGTCGACTATAAGGAAATAACATTTTTATTTATTCTTTGTCGGATGTGGAACAAATTTCCCATTTCCAGGCGAGACGTCACGTGGCAAGATCGAAGTGACATAGAAAATTGGAAAGGTAGATGGAAAGTTGCGGTAAAATTGTTTTTCCAGAGAATTGGATTTCCTGTCACTTTAAAGTTTCATACTTTTTTTAAAGAAAAAAGTAAAAAAAAAAAGATTTTTTTTTTATATTTCATTTCAATATTATTCAGCTGTAGCTTCACTGTAATCATTGATTAGTTCATCAGTTTGAAGGTCTCCTCAGAAAACGTAATTGAAGTCAACGTGACTAGAACCCTTTGTTTTACAATGAGACAATGTTGAGAAAGGTAAGAATTGGTATTGCTGGAATCTGACCTGGTAAGAAATAAGAATTTAGAATAAAGGAATAAAATTAATAAATTAAAATGAAGTGGGGATCAGTCACGGGCCATTTGACAGATCACTCAACACCTTGGCTCTTAAATTCTAGCTTCCATCATGAAGCGAAACAAAGTCACATCTCTGCGAGTGCTATTCGAGGAAATTCGAGGACTATAATGAATATGTTTTTGATATCCAAGTAGCATCATTTTGTGTATTTTTCTTTAGTATTGCGGTCTTTCCTATCTTGAACAGATCAATCAGGGGCCTTGTAAAAAACGCCGATCAAGAGTCACGAACGTATATGTCATTCAAATGCCTCATTCCACGATATACAAGGTGATTATAATTAAAGTTGGCCTATTTAGAGCATCCTGCAGCTGCATCTAATAGTAAGAGAGACACCAAAAGTTGTACACATACTATTCAGAGAATGCGTTCAACGATTCTACCAAAAAAAAAAATAGTTTCAAGATCGTCCGCTAGAGGGCTCTTTTTGCTACAACAATGAAAATAATTGTAGAAAAACATTCAACATGCAATGCTATAACAACAGAGTACGTTTTAATTGTAACGTTTCGTTTTTTTTTTACGCTATTAAATATTGATTATAGGGACGGAAAAATGTTTTTGTGTATTTTTAAAATATGCTAAAAATTATTTCGGATAAACGAGTTTTTAGTGTAATGCAAAATCACACAAGATATATATGACTCGATAAAATTCATGGTCTTGATCCACAGTACAAATTCAGTTTCCGATTGATATACAAAGGTTAGAATATTGTCGACGTAATAACTGAAATAGTAAAGCAGTCTGCATTTTTATTGTAAAAGTGGTCCAAATGTCATTACAATTGCATAGGGTTAATCTTCATGCAAAGAGAAAACAATCTGATTTGCATAGACACAGCCGACATCGGGCTGTAAACAATCGGTGTGAGCTGAGAACGTGTTATTAGCAACAGCCACGATGACGATTACTTTACAAGAAGGTGCATTGATGATCAAGTTTTATTATGAAAGTCGTGGTAATGCTGTAGTTGCGATTCGTGAATTTCGTCGGGCTAAAAAAATACGCCGTGGACCACAAGGTGTGAGAAAAATGATGAAAAAATTTGAAGAAACGGGATCTTTTAAGTGTGTAACGTAGCAGAGGACGAAAGTGCATCGGTGATCAAGTGATTGAAGACGTTGCCACATCAATCGTTCAGCAGTCGTTTCATCAATCGTTCAGCTTCAGGTTCAAGTAGTGCCCGATCTGCATCACGACAATGAAATCTACCCTGGAGCACAGTTAGAAAGATTCTGAGAAACTTAATTCATTTTTTTCCATACAAGATCAGTCACAGACCAGAAAGTTCTGCTTCCAGGCGACAAAGAGAAACGACTCACTTTTGTATTGACCTTTCTGGCGAGGATGGAAGTTGATACGTCGTGGCCATGGGACATCCTATGGAGCGACGAAGGACACTTATTTGAATGGCACTGTGAACATCCAAAATTGTCGTGTCAAGGACATCCACACGTATTCCAGGAAATGCCTCCAGCATTCGCCCAAGCTTACTATCTGGTGTGGGTTCACATCCAACTTTATCCTGAGTCCTTATTTTTTTGAAGAACTTACTGCTAATGTCTTCGGATATGTTCCGTGACTGCGGCTAGATATCGTGACATGTTCCAGAACTTTGTGATACCTCAGCTGCAGGAAAGACAGTGTCTTGATTCGATCTCTTTTATGCAAGATGGTGCACCGCCTCATATTGGAAGGTTCGTGCGAACTTTGTTACGTAAACACTTTACCAATGATCGAGTAATTAGTCGCATTTTCCTACTGCGTTCTCCTGAGCTAACTCCATGCGATTTTTGGTTGTGGGGATGTGGTGTAACGTGGATGAATTGCAACATTAGCAGAACTGAAAGACAGTATCACGCTACAGGTGCGAACTATCACCTACGGTCAGCGGTTGAGCATACAGTTCATCGTCTGCAAATGACGCACATTTGTTAGGGGGAACATATGAGCAATATCACATGACTCGTTCAAACGTCTAATACCGTTTGTGTGAAATAAATGTGCTTTTGAACATTCTGTTTTCGTTTTCCGTTCACATAGCTGCACAATCGCCCTCTAGCGGACGATTTTTGCCACGAATTATTATTATTTATTATTTTTTTGCCAAGAACGTTACAGCTTTTGGTTTAACTAGAAATAAGTAACAAAAAAGTCGACATCTGTTAATGATTTTAGGGGGCGCTGCTTAGGAGTCGGGCCTGACGACAAAGTTGTGCCCTTGATAACTTTCGTAAATTTTGAGCTTTTGAGCTAAAACTTTTATGGGTGCTAGATAGACTTAAGAACTCGGCTGATATTGTATTTCACTCAAATTGAGTCACCGTTTCAAAATGGGCGCCAATAGAAATTTCCACTTTTTGAGTTTTTCCTATCTTCAAAGCCTTATCCTCATGTTGTTTTAGAGCTTTTAGGGTACTGGTTTAACTACAAATAAGTAACAAAAAAATTGACAACTGAATTACATTACCGCTTTGTTGACGTGTGCAATGACCACATTGTAGTATTCACAGCCGTCGTGTGGGCGGGGCGACCACGGCAACGGCAAAAATAAAAAAAAAATGGAAATTCCGGTTTTTTTTTGGTTGTTGAATTGGAAATAACTCCGTTTTTTTTTTTTTGTTTTTTTTTTTGTAGTAGATTTTTGGGATGGTGGTTGGGGGGAGGGGGCGAAAATATCAAGTGTAGGGCGCCTGACGAAATCTTGCCCCGGGCGCCAACAAACCACGCGACGGCCCTGGTGATATTGTACGAACTGCATGCTACCAATAAAGATACTGTTCTTGTCCATTACAGCCATTTTAGTCATATACATATATATATATATATATATATATATATACTCATGGACAAAAAAATTAGCGCACCAAGAAATAATTGCGGGATCGTAACGAAACTTGCTGTGAAGGTACATGTTGGGAAGATATACAAATGATTAGAAATGCAGCGTGATTGCGCATTACGTATAGCCGGTAGAGGGCGTTGAACATCGTACTCTGTGGAGTATAAAACAGGTAACCAAAGCTTGTTTGAGTGTGCTGAATCATTTACAAAGGAACAGCTGAGGTAGACATGCCATTACGCCGTGTTCGAAGACAGTATATGTAGTTGTCGCAGTTTGAGAGAGGGAGAATCGTCGGGATGATGGAAGCTGGGTGGTCAGTTAGGCGAATAGCTCGTCAATTAGGCCGCTCTGATTGTGTTGTGAGGAGGTTTTGGGACCAGTGGACCCGAGAGATGTCATGTACACGAAAACCCGGCTCAGGACGCCCTCGACAGACCAGTCGTCGAGAAGACCGCCACATAGTCAGAAATGCACGCGTACAGCCAACTGCTTCATCGGCCGCCATCCAGGCACAGGTAGCACCTTCACTAGGGGCCGCTGTGTCTTCTCAACCATACGAAGGCGCCTGGCTGAAGGACAGTTGGTATCGCGGCGCCCATTACGTGTGCTGCCCTTGACGCCCACCCATCGACGCCTCCGTTTGGAGTTTTGCCGCGCACGAGGAAACTGGACTGCAGTGGAATGGAACCAGGTCGTCTTTAGCGACGAATCCAGATTCAATCTCGGCAGTGATGACAATCGTGTGCGTGTGTGGAGAGCCCGTGGTGAACGCTTCAATCCTGCCTTTGCTGTACAGCGACACACCGCTCCCACAGCTGGTGTGATGGTATGGGGTGCCATTGCCTACAATACACGGTCACCCCTAGTATTGTTCCGTGGCACCATGACAGCCCAGCGGTATGTTCATAAAATCCTGCAACCACATGTGTTGCCACTCATGCAACGGCTCCCAGGAGCCATTTTTCAACACGACAATGCTCGGCCTCATATGGCAAGGGTGTCACAAGACTGTCTCCGCACTATTACTACCCTTCCTTGGCCTGCCCGATCCCCAGATTTGTCTCCAATCGAGCATATCTGGGATCATTTGGGACGACGAGTTGGGCATCCCACGAGTTTGAACGAACTAGAGGCAAGTTTACAGCAAATATGGAACGAAATGTCTCAAGACATCATACAGAACTTGTATGACTCAATGCCCGATCGTATCGCATCGTGCATTCGCGCTAGAGGGGGTCCAACGGAGTATTAACTCCTCCGTTCTTTTGCCTTTTTCTCTGAAATAAATTATCCTTTTTCTTTGATTTTCTAATCATTTACTTATATCAAAGTAGTCGTTACGTATGTAAATTTTCGTTTCATTTTGACGACTCCTTCTTGGTGCGCTAATTTTTTTGTCCATGAGTGTATATATAGATATATAGCACAAATATTTATTTAGAAAAGTTTAGACTATTCACAACTGTGAATAACTTTTATTAATATTAAAATTCAGAAATCTGCAGCTGATCAACAATTCCTTAGTTTTCATAATACCTTCTGGTAATTCCTTATTCCGTCATTTTGATTCTTCCGATAGTGGAAAGATACTTTTAAAATAAATCCAACTAATCTATTTCGTCTAGTATAATTCGGATGTCGAAAAACAATCTAATAAGAAATCGTGATTTTCCAGTTCACCAATAATAAGGAAAGACGAAATGATTCCGAATATTTAGGCTTCAAACCCTCAGGCTATAATCACTCGGGTTCCACAAGACAGACTAAAGTCATTCTTTCGATAATGTGATTTAACTGTTTGATTTAAAACTAGACGAGAAAGTTAGGCTGTAATCTAACATCAATGTCTGAGCAAAACTTAGCTTTTACTGCAAAAAATATACATTTACATTTCCACAACGATTCTTTGGTCCATTTCACAATGTATTGGTTCTACTTCTCCGGTAATTGTCAAGTGCAACGTTATCCACGTGTCGATATTTTAAAGCGTACGTCGTATTCCTCGTTTTTATTTTCAACGTCAGAGACCTTATTGTATAAGTGGATTTCAGAAAATAACATTGGTCTTTTTTCTCTTCTTCCCTCGCAATATTCGGAATCGAAATATGATGTCATCTAAAAAATATTTGACGTGCAGAATATTTCCAGCTTACTTTCGTAGGAAGGCAAAGCTCTTCAGATCAATCAGTCTCCGTGTATATCAGCCTGCCTAACTAACTTTGTAACCGATGGATGGATCTTCTTGGAACTTGGTATGCGTATTTAAGAACTAGGGACGATCTAACTTGCATATTTGAAATCTTTCCCTAATGGGTCCTTGTCGATATATTAGCATGAGACGGCGACAGATATCGGTATTGAAACAACGAGTATTAATCCATTTGCGTGTTGGGATTAAAATTAATATTATCAAAAATTGCTCTCTCCAACATAAAAATCCCCACAATTCATACATCCTATTTTGTATTCAAATGCAATTTCAACGTTTATCTCTTAAATCCTTTTTACTTCTACACTATTTCTATTTAAATAAGGTATTCTCACTCTCTTCTCATTATTTAAGTTTAATTCCTTAATCTTGAAGGGGTTATATTTTACTAAAGCCTTGCTAACCTGTTGGCGACTTTTGGTACTAATTTTTAGTTTTTTTAGAAATCGAAACCGCATATTCCACTCTATGTCCACCGAATGTTGTTACGATTCGTCCAATACATTCCTCGCTGGAGGTCTCTGAACACCTCACGTTATTTTATGCTCACCAGGTATTTACCTGCCTTGCTTATGAAACTAACTCTATAACCATTTTTCTTTAAAAATTATTTTCGTTTTGTTTAATTCCTTCTTGTACTCTTTCTCAGAACTTAAAGACCTGTCAATTCTGTGAATGAAGTTATCAATTATATTTCTTTTAATGTTAACTCCATGGCCTGATCCGAAATTTAATACGTGATCACTTTGATAATCTTTCCTGAAATGCCTTAAAACTAGATTATTACCTTTTTTTCATTAAACTTACATTTAGGAAGCTTAGTTTGTCATTAACTTCTTTTCCCATTTTAAATTTTATATCTTCATATCTTTTATTGGTATGTTAAAAGAATTTATCAAACTGCAGAGTAGTACTGTATCAAATTATTAAAATATCATCTGCGTATCTAAAATATTCCACTCTGAGAATTTCATATTAAAAGTAATTCTTGTATATATTACATAGTTGTCCTGACAAACTTGATTGGCAAACTTGTTCGGCAGTTGATAAAATGGAAAAAGTTTGTTAATTAGTTTGTTAATAACAAACTGAACTTCCTAGATGTACGTTTAATGAAAAAAGGTAATAATCTAGTTTTAAGCCATTCAGGAAAAATTATCAAAACAGAGCAAAAGAACCATTAGGGAAAGAGTCTTGACACATGGTAACTAAATTAAAAATAAATAAATAGGTAAATCTGAAATAGCAGAACATTATTTTAGACGGGGGTCATTATATGAATAATAATGTAAACACTGTGTGTAGAAAAAAACTCATGGATTAGGGAAAAGTATAACAATAACATATACTAAGAGTCAAAGTTTGAATAGAAATGGAGTGGATGTTAATAAGATTACCACCCGAAATTGTTCAGTTTTTGAATAAGCTTGAAAAAGAAAGGTAGATTTCAATTAAATACATTGAATAAACGTATTTTATTGAATAGATTTTTTTGGTGTGAAGATGTGATTATTTTAATAATACGAATACCAGAAGAGGATAATGATAGGGATAAAGAGGGTTGGCCAATCGCCGTTAGACACTCAGATCTCATAATTGGGTCCATTATGTCCCCTCATGATAGGCTTTGACTATGTCAAAGGTAACTCATCAAAACCATGATGAGATTCAGTGGTCACAAAAAGTCCTGTGGACTTACAAAAAGAAAAAAATGACCTTGATCTTAAAGGTGGAGATAATATCAGTAGTAAGACGAATCTTACCAAAGATCTCCCATCTATTCCTAGCCAAAGCTGGACAAAAGCATAAAATGTGTTCAGGAGTTTCCTGATCCATTCCAAATTTCCTACAAGTATTGTTTTGGCATAAACCACGTAAATGTAAGTTTCTATTGAGAGTACAGTATCCCGTAAGAACCCCTGTTATCATTTTGCAATGTTTCCTATCTAAATTTAGGATTGTCATTGCAAAGCAATGGTCAGGCCTTTTAATAAATAATTCGGCCTGCCTTGCGAGGCAATCCAATGGAACTGTTTTCCCAAGACAATCCCAAGTAATCGTTTGCCTAGATCAGAGGAGAATCCTAAGAAGGGTTCCGGGCCAATCGGAAAAGAAGAAGAACCCCGCTTGGCCAACAAGTCCGCCTTCTCGTTTCCATCAATGCCTAAATGTCCAGGAACCCAGTACAAATTAACCAAATTTGTCCTGCTAGGCAGGATAACGCTTCCCTACATTCGGCAACAAGTTGCGATGTGCAAACAGAACTACTCAGATCTTGCAATGCAGCCTGACTATCTGAGCAGATATAAATAGTCCTATTGACATAATGACGGTTGAGGTTTTCAAAAGTACAAGATAGAATAGCAGTACAATAGCCTGAAATACAGTACAATAGATACCAAGGGCATGAAAGAATTCAGCCCTTGGTCTTAGCCCGTATATTCCGCTCCCGTCTTGTTACCAATCCTGGAACCATCAGTAAATCAAACAATGCTCCAGGAGGGTAGAAGATCATGTCCTTTAGCGAACCATTCTTCCCTGCTGGGGTAATGGATGACAAAGTTGGGTATCATGTTAAAATTAAAAAGACAGAGCAGTTCTGAGAGAAAGTCTAGGACAAAGGTCCTGTGTGTCCTTCAAGTTCTGAAGTGATGAAAAGTGCTGTAACACCATTTGCCTTGATTAACCAACCTAAAGGTGGTTTTTCTGGCTTGATGCTCCATAAAGAGATAAAGATTTGGCAAATCCAAAATAGCATCTAAGGCAGCAGCGGGTGTCGTCCTCATAGATCTGGAGATATCTAAACAGACTAGACGTTGAACTCTGCTCAACAGTTTCCAACAGTCTTTAGCCTAGTTCTGGTCCACCAGACAACCATAGCAAAATGCAGGTCGAACTAGGGTCATACAAAGCCAATAGATAACTTTTGGCTGGAGACCCCATGAAAAGTCCTTCTGCACATCCAAAAGGAGGCAATGGGTTTCTTGATTTTAGCATCTAAATGTTCTTTCCAGGTGAATTTGGAGTGAAGAATAACTCCAAGATACTTGAACTTTTGGAAAGATCAATTTGCTTGTTAAATCTATTTAAAGTTAATGTTTTTCCTATCTTTCTTTTCCTAGTAAAGTTTACAAGAGTGGCCTTGCCACTCCTTAAGATCTTTAACCTTAAGATCTATATTGTTGCCCCAGCCCTGTATGCAGCTTAGAGCCCTTTGCATGAGTTCAAAAGTTCTTGCAGTTCCACAAATAAGGGAGTCCATTACCAAACACTGAAGCAGTGGTGAGATAACCCATCCCTGTGGACATCCTCTCGTAGCCTGAGTTGTAATGTTGCCAGAAAGGTGTATACAAATTGTACGAGTTGAAAGCATGTTTCTAATCCATCTAATAATAGATGGGTCAGCATCATGCTATTCAACTGCATAACAAATGGAGTCATAAGATGTATGATCAAATGCTCCTTTTATATCTAGAAAGACGGCAAGAGCCATCTGCCCATGAGACAGATAATTCTCTATCCTATGTACCAGATGGTGTAAGGCTGTTTCAGTAGGCTGTTTACTTTCTATTAGGAATATTGCCTACATTGAAGAGGATGTTTTAAAACATTCCTTATATATCGATCGACCAGCCACTCCAGAGTCTTTAGAAGAACGGAGGAGAGACTAATTCGTTTATATAAATTGGAAGAGGTATAGTCAGACCTTTCTGCCTTAGGAATAAAAACTACTCTTGTCTTTCTCCAGTTCATAGGAATATAACCTAGCACCAGACCAGAGCGATAAACATGTATGAGAGAAGGTACAATAAGCTCCATTTCTTTTAAAAGCAGGGCTGGGAAAATTTCATCCTCTCCTGCTGCTTTGAAGGGTTTAAAACTAGCAATGGCTGGCTTAACCTTTTCATAAGAAACAATGCATTTGGCTAAAGAAAAATTCTTGCCCATAGTTTCATGTTATATAAATCCATCAACTGCTCGTGCCCTAAACTTTCTCACATAACTGCTCTGTCTTTTAATTTTAACATGATATCCAACTTTGTCATCCATTACCCCAGCAGGGAAAAATGGCTCGCTAAGGGACATGATCTTCTACCCTCCTGGAGCATTGTTTGATTTATTGATGGTTCCAGGATTGGTAACAAGACGGGAGCCGGAATATACAGGCTAAGACCAAGGGCTGAATTCTTTCATGCCCTTGGTATCTATTGTACTGTATTTCAGGCTATTGTACTGCTATTCTATCTTGTGCTTTTGAAAACCTCAACCGTCATTATGTCAATAGAACTATTTATATCTGCTCAGATAGTCAGGCTGCATTGCATGCTCTGAGCAGTTCTGCTTGCACTTCGCAGCTTGTTGCTGAATGTAGGGAAGCGCTATCCTGCCTGGCAGGACAAATTTGGTTAATTTGTACTGGGTTCCTGGACATTTAGGCATTGATGGAAATGAGCATTGTTGGCCAAGCGGGGTTCTTCTTCATTTCCGATTGGCACGGAACCCTTCTTAGGATTCTCCTCTAAACGATTACTTGGGACTGTCTTAGGAAAACAGTTCCATTGGATTGCCTCGCAAGGCAGGCCGAATTATTTATTAAAAGGCCTGACCATTGCTTTGCAATGACAATCCTAAATTTAGATAGAAAACATTACAAAATGATTACAGGGGTTCTTACGGGACACTGTACTCTCAATAGACACTTACATTTACGTGGTTTATGCCAAAACAATACTTGTAGGAAATGTGGAATGGATCAATAAACTCCTGAACATATTTTATGCTTTTGTCCAGAATAGATGGGAGATTGTCCAGAATAGGAATAGATGGGAGATCTTTGGGAAGAGTCGTCTTACCACTGATTATCTCTACGTTTAAGATCAAGGTCATTTTATCTTTTTGTAAGTCCACAAGACTTTTTATGACCACTGAATCTCATCATGGTTTTGATGAGTTAATTTTGACATAGTCAAAGCCTATCATGAGGGGACACAATGGACCCAATTATGAGGTCTGAGTGATGTTACAGATCACCCTGTATCTCAGAGATGATACGCAAAATAGAGAAATAATTAATGCAATTGGAAGCCTACACCATAAAGATAGGTGATGAAAATAAAACTTATCTTATGGAACCGCTGGGCCCAATTTAATTCCACAGCCAAAATCAGTTAAATATAAAATGTCAAATAGAATTAAAGAAATGATAAACAACTCAGGTATATCAAACAACAAAATGTATTTGAAATGAGCTTAATATATTATATAATCACACACAACAAATTAAAACCCAAGCAATAGAAATTACATATCAATATAAAAATATATATATATATAACGATAACACACAAAGCTTTGTTCATAAATAAGGCAATTCCAAAAATTACAAATAAAAAAAAAATTAATTCAAAAGTTGGTAATTATCAAATATAAATTCACAATAACCTTATTAATGCGATTTAACAAGGTATAAACTTAAGATATAATCTCACAAGTAATTTGAGTCACTTTATAAGCAGAGTCTGATCGAAAATTGTTAATGAAATAGACTTTCGAGCTATAGATTGAGTCTGAAGAGTTCACTTCCTGATTTAACTTTCTAAAGGAAAATGTTACTCACAATTTCGGTGATCTGTCTTGTTTACACCGGCACAAAATATAAGATGGCTCCGACAAAATTCACTAAATTGTTCGTGTCAAGGTATCCACATAAACACAAAGAAACACAGCACATTCTTTTTTTTTTTCCTCGTGAACGTTTCTTACTACTAATGGCTGCTCAATGTATCCAGAGCTATTTATGGGGGCGTGCGACTTTTCTTAATATCTGACAGATATTCAAGAAGTCGTCGTTATGTTGACAGATATCCAAGAAGAATAAATCTCAATGTATCCAGAGATATGCGCACCATACGATGAAATACTAGTCTCACCATTAACTGGGCATAGGGAGAATCAGACCAAACTATATTGCTTTAGCCAAAATTGTCACTCCACTCCGGCTAAAGGAAACACGTCCTTGTCCTCCGATACTCCACGGCAAGACTGACGCAGGAGTTTCAAGAATGCACTTTATAGGCATGATGACGTAAACAACGTTCTACCAATTGCCTTCCAAGAAATAAGGAGTGACTTGAAACTTCAAATTACATCACTATAAACCCCGTATATAAACAAAATGGCCACACCTTTTCAGCAGCCCAAATTTTGTTCCAAATAAAAGCAAAATTACATATAATAATCTATATCATCATTAATAGATAACAATTATAAAGGTTACATAAGGTGGTAGGATGCAAGAATATATAAAAAAAAAATGATAAATAAAAAGTTTTAATGTGGAAAACTTGCCATTTCAAGATTAGTTAGAAAACAGAGGGAAGAGATAAAAAAAAAATGGCGGACAGTAGCGGAGAAGAAAACAAGGCAAAGGTCACTTCGCCTCAAGTAAGTGACTAACCACACAGAATTGCGTCATAGAAAGTAGGGGAAGAAAAATAAAATAAGGAAAAAGAAAAGTCCGTAACAGTGACTAACGGCGATTGGCCGACCCTCTTTATCCTTATCATTATCCTCTTCTGGTATTCGATATTATTATTATTAAAATAATCACATCTTCACACCAAAAATATCTATTCAATAAAATACATTTATTCAATGTATTTAATAACAGCAAATTTTTGGAAATCCTTTCTTTTTCAAGCTTATTCAAAAACTAAACAATTTCGGGCGGTAATGCTATTAACATCCAACTCCTTCATTTCTATTTAAATTTTGACTTAGTATTTCTTATTATTATACTTTACCCTAATCCTTGAGTCTTTTTCCACAAACACTGTTTTCTCATTACTATTCATACAATGCCCCCGTTTAAAATATTGTTCTGCTATTTCAGATTTATCTATTTGTTTATTTTTAATACAGTTACCATGTGCCAAGACTCTTTCCCTAATGGTTCTTTTGCTCTCTTTTGATAGTTTTTCCTGAATGGCTTAAAACTAGATTATTACCTTTTTTCATTAAACGTACATCTAAGAAGTTTAGTTTATTATTAACAAACTAATTAACAAACTTTTTCCATTTCATCAACTGCCGAACAAGTTTGCCAATCAAGTTTGTCAGGACAACGATGCAATATATACATGAATTACTTTTAATATGAAATTCTCAGAGTGGAATATTTTAGATACGCAGATGATATTTTAATAATTTGGTACAGTACTACTCTGCAGTTTGATAAATTCCAAGAACATATTAATAAAAGATATGAAGATATAAAATTTAAAATGGAAAATAGAAGTTAATAACAAAGTAAACTTTCTAGATATATGTTGAATGAAAAAAAGATAATAATCTAGTTTTAAGGCATTTCAGGAAAGATTATCAAAGTGATCACGTACTAAATTTCGGATCAGGCATTAAAAGTTGACATTAAAAGAAATATAATTGATAACTTCATTCACAGAATTGACAGATATTTAAGTTCTGAGAAAGAGTACAAGAATGAATTAAACAAAACGAAAATAATTTCAAAGAAAAATGGTTATGGAGATAGTTTCATAAGCAAGGCTTTAGTAAAATACCTGGTGAGCATGAAATAACGTGAGGTGTTCAGAGACCTCTAGCGAGGAATGTATTGGACGAATCGTGACAACATTCGGTGGACATAGAGTGGAATATGCGGTTTCGATTTCTAACAAAAAAAAAAATTATTACCAAAAGTCGGCAACAGGTTAGCAAGGCTTTAGTAAAATATAACACCTTCAAGATGAAGGAATTAAACATGGATAATGAGAAGAGTATGATAATACCTTATGTAAATGGAAATAGTATGGAATTAAAAAGGATTTGTAAGAGATAAACATTGAAATTGCATTTGAATACAAAATAGAATGTATGAATTGTATAGATTTTGATGTTGGAGAGAGCAAAAGAACCATTAGAGAAAGAGTCTTGGAACATGATAACTATATTAAAAATAAACAAATAGATAAATCAGAAATAGCACAATATTGTTTTAAATGTGGCATTGTATGAATAGTATTGTGAAAGCACTGTGTGTGGAAAAAAGACTCAAGGATTAGAGAAATTACGGAAAGTATAATAATAAGAAATACTAAGGGTCAAAAGAAATGAAGGAGTGGATGTTAATAGCAGTTTTATGAAACCAGCAGGAGATGTGGTGAATTTATGTTTTGATTTCCAAAAAACTTGTAACATTTGAAGAATTGAACTATTAAGGTTTTACTACTATTGGGTTGTTTGTGTGTCAATAATTTCAATGATTTGACATTTAACATTTTTAATTTTAACAATATTTTATGTTGTAAAGTGTATTTATGTTCATGTCTAATGATTTGTTACCACCCGAAATTATGTAGTTTTTAAATAAGCTTCGAAAAGGAAAGAAGAAATTTCTTTTCTGAAGAAAATTCTTTCTGAAAATTTGCGGTAACAAATCTTACCTTACGTGACCGTGCTTTGCTAGTGAAGCTGTATTATCAGCGGGACGAGAATGCCAGTGCCCTACGAGAATTTCGGCGGTTGAAGACGCTACGAAGAGGACCGATGAGCATAACAAATCTACGAAAAATGATTTAACCTTTTGAAACTACTGGAATTCTAGACGTGCAACCAGGCCGGGAAGCTATCAGTGACCAACACGTTGAAGAAGTTGCAACTGCTGTTGTGGAACAGGAGATGACGAATGTGCAGGGAACCAGCAGTGCACGGGCAACATCCCGGGAAACGGATATCCCATACTCAACGGTGCGGAAAATCCTGCATCAGATGTTGAAGTTTTACCCCTATAAAATCTGTCCTGTTCAAAAATTACGCCCTGGCGATGCGACCACCCACATTGAGTTTGCATTAAGATTCTTAGCGCGCATGGACGTGGATGAAGCATGGCCGTGGTTGATTTTATGGGTGACGAAGCGCACTTTTATGTGAACGGTGATATTAACAAACACAACTGCCACTTTTAGGCTGCGACTAATCCACACGTGGGTCTGCAGATTTCTATCCACTCGCTCAAAGTCACAGTGTGGTGCGGCTTTATCTCATCGTTTACCATCGGTCCTTATTTTTACGAGGATACTCACCGAAGTGGACCAGTGACCTGTTCCGTCAATGCTGCACGGTATTCCGATATGCTAAAGAACTATGTGGTTCCATGCAGTAAAAAGGATGTCTCGATTCGACCATCTTCATGCAGGATGGTGCACCATCCCACGTCGGATGTCAGGTAGAGCGTGTGTTGTGGCAATATTTCTCTGACACAAGAATCATTAGTTGTGCATTTCCCACAGCATGGCCACCGAGGTCACCTGATCTCAATCCCTGTGACTTCTGGCTATGGAGATTTCTTAAAAGCAATGTGTATCAAGTTCATTTGTCCCCGATATCCCGACGTTGAAAGATCGAATTACATTACATTCGACAAATCCATTCCGATATGTTATGAGCCGCCGTGGAACATGTCGTGCACCGCATGCAGCTCGTGGAACATCGCAATGGCGGTCATATGAACCTTATTTGTAATTACCAATAAACGGTGTCTATACTGTTACGAAACTTGATGTGTGTTGTCTCATTTGGCAATTACTCAATCATTACTCATATGTACTACAACCTTTGCAGCGCCAAATTTTCTCCTGTTGGCGACATTTGGTGCTATTTTTTTTTTCTTTTTACAAATCGAAACCGCATGTTCCACTCTGTATGTCCACCGAATGTTGTTACGATTCGTCCCCAATACATTCCTCGCTAGAGGGCTCTGAACACCTCACTTTATTTTTTTGCCCACCCGATATATCAAGTTCACATATCGATCTAACATAGGCCTAATTTGAATCGGTAATATTACTCCGATTCAATTTTTCTTTCCTCCGCATTCACTTCTGTAACATACAGTCAGCCAGTTTCAGAAAACAATCAGGAGTGACATCATTGAACCAATTTACACAATATCCGTCAGCCCGAAACATAGTTCCACCTTTATGTAAATATCGTTCTGCAAGCAAAAGATTTTCATACGATGTTAAATTACTTTAAGTTTATTACTTTTTATTATTTTATTTAATAAAGTATTTAAATTTAATTTTTGTGGAAATTTTCAAACTATTAAAAATTAATCATGCTCTTGGTTATTAAGTTGTCGAACTATTTGACATCATGGCTGTCTCCCTTAGATCACACGTTTGAGCTAAATATACTTTAAAGTTAATCATAGAGGTCAATCTTTGCGTGGTCCTGTGATTTGACTGGCGAGAATAAAATTAAAATATGTATAATTTAAACAGGATTAATTAGAAAACAAAACAATTAAAAGCTGAAAAAACAAACAAAAAAGGCATGTAGGAGAATCGATCCAGCGAACGTTAGCATGAAGACGGATGTTTAAAAGACCATCTCGCCAGCACGGAATAGAGATTCCTACGCCTCACGTCACTCCCGATCTTTTTCTGAAACTGGCTTTAGAAATCTAAACTTTAACGCCCAATCTTTTTTTTCTTCATCTTCCTTCTCTCGAATCCTTCAAACTCCGAAAAAAAAACGTACCTCAGACTTTTCTCGAGGAATCACCTACCACACTCATGCCCTCGCGACAATGCAAACAACAAAAGCCCGAACAATGTCACGTACAACAATTCCTAACACAAAGCCACAACCTGAAACCCAAAAATAATCATAAGAAAGAAAAATAAGAATAAATACATAAGACTAAGAGTTCACTGATCTGTTTTTGGAAATTGCGATACAGGGAACCCAAGATGGAACATTTCTGGTTTCTTGACCTTCGTCAGTTGGGTCCGCCCAGTATCTTAACATCTCAGTGAACT
>JAFIDM010057044.1:0-11826 GCA_023159025.1 Thereuonema tuberculata | reverse complement strand
GGAAGGTTAAGAATCCCGGGTTTCGTCCCCGAAAGCGGGACCTCCCCCAGAAAAAATAAATAAATAAACAATATTACAAAAGATATCCTTGTTCTGCGTTCCTGTAGGATCAAAAGGAATTTAATAAAAGCATAAAAGAAAGCATTAAAATTATGCAGTTTAAGTAATTTACTTATTTACTTAAATTACTAAATTTAATTACTACTAACTAATTTACTTACTAATTTACTAAATTACTTATAGTGCCTAATTTTAATGCTTTCTTTTACTCTTTTATTAAATTCCTTTTGAGCTTAGCGGAACGCAGGACAAGGAATCGACATTTTTTGTATTATTGTTTATTTTTGGTTGGGGTTTCTTCTGGGGGAGGCCCCGCTTTCGGGAGCGAGACCCGGGATCCTTAATCTTTTTAACTATGTGAGTTTGTTGTCGGTGGAGTGTGGCTGGCTGACGAGTCCCAAAGAGGACGAAACGGCCGTCCCAGTCTCTTCCCGGTGATAGCTCAGGGTGCGAAATCGCTATATTTACCCTTGTACCTTCCTTGGTTATCATTTGCTGAAAACAAAAAAGAAATTTTAAGAAATAATGAGTTCGGGGAAGCTTTAAATTCTTAGGACTTTTGCTTGTTTTTTTTTTGTTTTTCTTTAAAACAATGTTGGCGACATTAAGATTAGGAACCACTGGCTTAAAAATATCACATATCGCGTGGGTGGAGATGAATATTCCATTGACAAACCAATAAGTTTAAAAGTTCCGCAAGCATTTTGTTTCGGGATGTAATAATATGCAACCCTCGGGAAGATTGATCTAGAAATTTCCGGTTCGATTCCTGTGCGTGTTTACTTTGGCTTCTGTGTTGGCAGGTCTTTAATAAAACCTGATGCTTTGTGGCTCAATTTAGAGGAGGCACAAGAAACCGTGGCCGCGTTTTTTTCGTTATTCTCGATAATTTATTGCGAGTGCAAATCTGTCTCGTTCATTTCCTGTCATTTCGATTAAGTGTTTGGAACGTCTTCATTAATCTTGATTTAAACAGTTTTCGAATAAATTAATATCGATTCGTAGGAGATGAGAGTCTCTCGTGAACTAATACATGACCATTTAATTAAGTGGAAATTCTCTTTGATTTCGCCTAGCAAGATTTAACTGGTTACCTTTTTTTACCTATTAGAATGAACTTATCTCTCTTTGGGATTTTTTTTTTCTCTCCGTATCACGTAATCAAAAAAGGAAATGAGACTCGAAGCTAATCCTGGTTTAAAGATATTTCCTAAATAGATTAGAAGCAACCTGTGTGTTTTTTTTCTTTCTTTTTTCATTTTGATGGTAACCACAGCTACCAAAAGATATTGGATCTAGTTTCAACTTTCCATAATAGGAGATTTTAACATGAAGTTCTTACGAGAATTCAAAGCTCACTTTCTTAAAATGATGCGTTTTATGAGGGTCGTTCAATAAGTAATACAAGACATTTTTTTTTCTCAAAGTAGATTTGTTTTTATTAAACATCTTCCACGACACCAGAAATACATGTTAAAACACTACATTTATTTCAAAAAACAGCAAATTTTCGAGGAGAAAATAAACGCCGCCTCTTTTTCAAGCCTTTTACAAATAATAATATTAATAAAGAGTATTTTAGCCGTGCCGGCGTGGTCGTGTGGTCTCAGGCGTCGGTCTGCCGTGTGGCCTGTGTGCCGGTACCCGGGTTCAAATCCCGCTCGAGAGCATGGATGTTTCATCTTTCTTCTTCTGTGTTTCGTCCGTTTCTCCCCTGGGACTTACTATCTCAGGATTATTTCTGGACGGGATGTGAATCTCGTCCCCCTTCTGGAATTTCCTAGCCTCACCCTGACATTGTCAGGTAGGGCTAGCCCGTGGTCCATAGTTGGCCAAAGTCGATGAAAGGAAGGAAAGAGTATTTTAATGGCAATAATAAGGTAATAATTGAAGAATTGGATTGTAAAAAAAATTGAGATTTGATACACCATTCGAAGATTATTGTGAAGTAGAAGACGATATTCCGTAATTTTGTATTAATATTGTATTGTTTATATGATATTCACGAATATTGTAAGTTCACAATCTCGTCTCTTAATATTATTATTTGTAAAAGGCTTGAAAAAGAGGAGGCTTTATTTTCTTTAATTTCGAAAAATTGCTATTTTGTTTTTAAATAAATATAGTGTTTTAACATTTATTTCTGGTGTCGTGGAAGATGTTTAATAATATACTTTACAATAGAAAAGGTTTGAAGAAGAAATATGGGACGTTTATTTAGATTTGTTTTTATTACAGTTTAAAATACATCACCTTGTTCCTCAATTCTTTAGCTACCAAAAAACTATTTTTCAACATAATACCCGTTCAAGTCTATGGCCGTACGCCACCGAGATGTCAGAGCTTGAATGCCTTGGCGATACCACTCTACTGGTTTCATCATACACGCGCAAGATTTTTTCACGTTTAACGCTTTTTTCTATCATAATTTTTGTCACTTAACGCGCAAATTTCTTCACAATAATCAACAAATTTTCCCTTCAGCGCTTATCTTATCTTGTCCATAAACATACTATGTATAATGTAAAGTTTAAAGAAGATCCATTTATTTGTTCAAACGTTGTCAAAGGGAGACAAACTAATTTTTCTTTTCAATGCTATGAATTTATTTCCGGGTTTATCTAAATTTGTGTCTATTGTAACGTATTGTTGTTATTACAAATAGGTCTATATTACGTATTCGAATTATGTTAGTTTTCTAAACCTTTGTTACTGGAGTGATGAGATTAAATTATTGTAACCAAATTTCTACTTTTCGAGTAAGTGTTAAGTGGATGAGTAAAGAATTTATTCAAATTTTTAGTGACCCATTTGGGAGCTATTGGGACAGCGACCAAAATCGGTAGCTATTGCGTTTCTCCTGTCCGTCCGTCTCTGTCTACCCCTAACAACTCCCGAACGGAAGGTTGGCTCGACAAACGAATTTCAACATCATGTTCAAAGGCCCAAACAACGTAGAATAGGGTATTTTCAGGGGCCAACGCCCCCCATGTTTGCGATATGTCATTGTTGTTATTGTAGCCCTTAAAATCTCCCGAACAAAAGGTCGGATCGATCAACGGATTTCACCATCGTGTTCAGAGGCCCAAACGACATAGGAAAAGAGTATTTTCCAGGGCAGACCCCCCCCCCATGTTCGAGGTATTTGACATTGTTTTCATTGGACTCCCTGTATTAGCTTAAATGTTAGAAATGCAACCAAAAGCTTGATGCTTAAGGCCTCCGACTCACATACTGTAGGTTTTGGGTTCGAATCAGTATACCTGATTTTTTTGTTTTTCTTATTTTCCAAACGTTTTTTAATTTTTTCTCCTAGCTTTTTTTTAATATACTTCCTTTTTTTATTATTATTTTTAAATTTTTTATATTATCATGGATCGTCCTTAAATTTATGCTTTAGCACAAAATTAAATTCGCTTATTTGGTTTGTCCTGAACACAGCACCTGAAAAATGCAAAGTTGTAGGACCTAGTAAACATAATTGAATTTGATATCGCATAATTGTTCTGTAGCACTCGTGAATTCCTTATTTTTATTTTTATTTTTATTTTGAATTTTTTTTTAATAAAACAAATTATCGATTCACTTTTGATTAACTATTCTAAACTTCACAACACAAACAAAAAATCGAGTTTTAATCTCCGTATATCGAGGAATATTAGCTGAAATTATCTTAAAATAACTAAATAATTACTGCCTAAGAAACAAAAACATACTTTAATAAAACCAGAAATAAAAACATTTTGAGTAGTACACGAATATCCGAAGTGAAAAAGGAACTAAACATTTGGCTAATAAACAAATATTTAATGTTAATTTTAACGTGCGTACTAGAATTTACAAAGCATAAGGGATAAAAAGGCACAACAAATACAATCACTGAGTTACTTTTGGGATATTTGATACCGGGAATCCAAGACAGCCTGTTTCATTACCTATTACCTTTCTTCAGTTGGATTCACCCAGTGTCTGCAGCTCAGTGATATCGAAGGAAATATATACAAAAGACAAGTGTGGTACGACCGCCTATATTGGACCTCTTCATTCATAGCAACTGTATGGGTATGTGTTTTCAGTGAAAATATAACTATTGAGTCACAAACACTTGCTTCACGAAGTTTGACTTATATAGAACGAACGATAAACGAATGAACACATTCATTTGTTTTGGGTCACTTTTGATGTAATTTTGGGGTCTCATAGTTAGCTTGCATGCTCCTTAAACGATCTTACTTTGGAAATCTTAGTAATTTTCCTTTAAAATGTGGTAAATGAGGCATCTTATGCACTTTCTGAAGTTACGTAGGAACGCATAATATGTACGAACATAATAAAGCAAAGCCGTGTTCGATGGGCAACACGTCGCATGTGACCTTGTCTGACGGGTTTTCAACGGACCGTTGCTTGCCATACAAGTTGGTCGACTACTTCTATTTTGCTGAAGCAAAACATTGGTCGGGCGAAAAAATAACCAACCAGAGTGAAGTTTTGGAACATTCAGTCGTGACGTCATGCCCATTCCTAGAAATGGCGTCCCTTCGATTGTCTCCGCTTTAGCTGGACGGAGAGCTATTACAAAATTATCATCACAATATTGAGATTATCGTTCAAAAATAAAAAGAGTTTATATTTGGATGCATTAATTTTACGCGTCTGAATTTATCAGAGTGTTTTTAAAATCTAGATTTTTTTTCATAATTGCACAGCATCGGCTGTGTTCGCATGGAATTCTGAGATAGCCGATCGCTCGCTAGTAAAGAATTGAAGAATTAATTTCAACAAATTTATAGAAATTCAAAAAGAAAATATAAATAGGATATCATAAATAGGATTGATTTGCTAAATTTCTATTAATTTCTGAATGTGAATTTTGCCATATTCAAGGCTTCAATAATTATCAAATTCAAAACTTTAAAATTATTTTCGCTGTTTGATTCATAGATGAGAAACAGGCACAATATCATTCAATGTCGTTCGAAACGCCTTCTTCAAAATCTTTTCTAGCGTATTTTGATGTTTAAAATTACTATATTTCAGTATATAGATTCTTTGCTGTCGAATGATGATATTTCTTATTACAATAATAGCTTTTTTGATGGTTTTAGTGCAGTGGAATTGAGATATTCAGGGGAGAAAACTACGAATGACGTCATCAGTGACGTATTTCAATTCTGTGCTTTTATCGGTTGGATTTCCGAAAGACATTTCCGTTGAATGTCCTGTCGTGTTCTACCCTGGAAGTCTCATCAAACACGTTTCCGCCACACATGTCCGTTCAAAACGCACGACCGGGATGAATCGTGTTCGCCTAGCTTTAGACTTATGTCACGTGTTGTACACTTGATAATAGTTAGAGGTGCATGTTTGCCTAGAATGGACCAGACCGGTCTTTCCTATATTGGACCACTGGAAGTCCTCTCGAAAAATGAAATATAATCTTACTAGTGTGTTTCCTATGGTACAAAATAACTAAAACCCTTTCGATTATTAAATTTTCAGATGAGGGAAAAACTGACTTCCTATAGTTATCCACTCTTCAATGTTTGCACGATTAGTCCATGAAAATAAAATTAACTCCGTCTGCCATATATAATATGAATGAAACTGTTTTTATTGCAGTGACTGCTCTGGAGAGAGAGAGACTGAACAAAAAGGGCAGATAACTGATTTTCCGTGATGGTCCAAATTAAAACACCAGCGGTCCAATTCTCTAAAATATATTTTTCAATATGTAAACTTGCTTAAATAAAAAAAATGCTCGACTGGAAAACTTTCTTTGTAGCTTCCTTGTACAATTACAAAATTGTTTGCTTTATTTAAACAAATAGTTGACTGACAAAATGATTTAGTATGTAAGTGGTCCAATTTAGTGGGTCTTACTCTAAACATAAGAATGGCCCTCACATAAAAAACATTAAAAAATCAATTAAAAATAAAAAAGGGCAACCCCGCTAGTTAGCAACTAGCTTATGAAGGATTAAACTATACGAAAGACATACACATTATGCTAATTTTAACGTCCATATAATATTTAATTGGGAAAAAAATAGAATCACTTAAAATGTTCTTCTGTGTATATATGTACTCTTTATAATCTGTTGTGTATACATATTCTATAATTACAATTACAGATTAATCTTTATAATAATATCGTATGCTTACTAACATTAATGTATAACAAATCGATTGTCAACGTCATAGTATGTAAATATATTGCTCACAAAATTTAGGTGATATTGCGAAATGAATATAATACACCCAAAAAAAAAAGAAGCATTTGAGTTTATTTATTAAATTCATCATCAGAGAAGCAAATGACACGAAAATGGAAGTTGTCTGAATGTGCAAATGTGATGCAAAACGTTAATTTGCATGTTTGTCCACAACCCTGTACAAAGAGGCTGGCGCTGCTGGATTACCATCACTTTCTTGGATCAACAACAAGTGACAGAATCGTTGAGTGTCACCTGAAAATGCCCCAGCAACGTGATTTACCCGAATCTGAAGCGTTGGAGAGTCATAGGGGGTCTTGAATCTGACCAAACACAGATGACAGTGGCAGGAGCGGTTGGAACCTCCCAAAGCGTGATTAGCAGACTCTGAAATCACTTCAGAGAGACTGGCTCAGTATGAAGAAGACGGCCCATGTGCCCCCACTGCAAGAGATGATCGCTACTTGACGCTAATAGCACGAAGGAACCTGTGAAGTAATGCGACTGAGCTGCGTGGACAGTTTTTCGTTCCTACTGCACGACGGGTATGAACTCAGACCATGCGAAATCGACTCCGTCACGGTGGACTGTATGCCCGGCGACCAATGGTATGCATCCCGTTAACTGCTGAATATCTCTGAACCCGCAGAAGGTGAGCTGAAATGCATCTTCCTTGGACCCGTGAAGAGTGGTCCACGGTTCTCTTCAGTGACGAGTCAAGATTCAGCCTGCAGCCTGACAATCATCGTTCCTCAATCTGGCATGAACAAATCTGGAACTCAATCTGGAACGAACGTAGAAGAATCCACGTTTCGTGCAAGAAAGACATTCCTTTGGTGGAGGTGGAATCATGGTGTGCGCAGGCATCAGCATTGGTGGTCGTACCACCATGTTGTTAAAAATGGAACGGTGAATGCTTTAAGACATCGGGATGAAACTTTACATCCTAGAGTGCTACCCAATGCTGGAGCAGTTGGAGGCCAACTTTCTTTTTATGGACGATAATGCACGCCCCATCGTGCACATCTCGTCAACAACAGCTGCAAGAGGCTTGAATCGAGCGCAAGGACTAGCCTTCACGTTCTCCAGACCTGAATCCCATCGAACACGCTTGGAATGCACTAGGAAAGGCCAGTCACCAATCACCTCCCATAACACTTCCTCATCTGGAAGTTGCCCTGGTGATCGAGTGGCCACGAATCCCACAGGAACTACTGGACAATTTGATCCTCTCCGCTGTCAGTGTGTTGTAGCAGTCTCAGGCGACCATACACCCACAGTCAATGTGCGATACGTTTTTCACGTTTGACATGCGAATGTTAACCCGCATCCATGGGTCACATCTAAATTAGTGATATTTTAACAATTATTTACCTTATTCTTTTTTTTTACTTCTAAAAGCATCCGCTACCGTTGATCGAACTTCTTTCCCTTTCCTTTAGTAAACTTCTGACTTCTCAACAAATTCCGTTTTCCCTCTCAACATATCCTCCTTGTCTTTCTCTCTTTTTTCTATTTCTTCTGTCTCGCCTTTCTTTTTTTCTTCCTCATTATTTGTACGCAGGTCCAATCTTCTTTTTCAGATGTGCTTTACTATCAAGTCAATTGCAATTTTTCTTGCTTTTTGTTTTATCTCAAACCTAATAAAAAAATATTTTAGAGTCTTTCTCTCGTAAAATCTTGCAACGTCATTCTCTTAGTTTGATTTCTATCCGTCAACTGTCTTATACTATTTTATCCCTGTCTTAAGGAAGGGATTGCAGCCATTCCGCAGGGCAATTTGTTTTTCTGTAATACTCAGTCTCTTTTTTAAGCTGTAGGGATATCAGAGCTACCAAATGTGAAATACTTTTGTAATATCCATTAGTGTGCACTGGAGAGAAAACAGTTTTAGAAGCTTTAGAGTACCTCTAAAAATAGTTGATGAAATATAAATTCTTAATGTTTTTAAAATATAAATTCTTCGTTTGTTTTTAATTCTTTGTAATTCTTTGCGACGAATCTTGCTTTTTTTAGCGGCCCATAGGTTACTGGGCCGCTAAATTCTTTGTATATTTTTAAAATATAAATTCTTAGTATGTTTTTAATAGAATTTTATTGGTAGTATTTTGTTAAATAAGTATAATGGTAACTCAGTTAATTTTTAAAAGTAACTTACTCACCTTCATTTTAAACATGATTGCATCAGTTTCTTCCTGTACATTGTTGCAGAAGCATGAAAGAACATGGACTATTGAAGTCCGATAAGATTCAATAAACGAAAAAAAAATTTACCCTCTATTTTCCATAGGCTTAAAAAAAAAAAACTTGTTGTTTTTCTAATTTTTAAAGTAACTCAATTTTTGATTGGAAATATTGATGTCACACCTGATAGTGGCCGTCAGATAAACTTGTGCCTTTCTGAGTCTTTTCTCGGGGAAGGCGGATTGGGCTGATGAGTCCCTAGAAGGACGAAACGGTCGTTCCCAATTCCTTCCGATAATTGATTCAGAAAAGCAATTTATTTATTCAGGTGCTGTTCATTTTCATGTTACAATCACAGCACGTTAATTTCTTTATTTATATTTTTCCTTAAGTTGGCATAAATTCTAAACCTGAATCATCGTAAATTGAACCGTCGTAAAACGAGGGCAGCCTATATATGTGTCACCGAAAAGCGTCGTTATCACAATAACTAAATACAAATTATATAAAATTGCTTTAAAATTTTTAATCACTGTCTTTTGATACAGTATTTATATCTTATCTCGCCGATAGAACGTTAATGCGCCAGTCATGTTTTGCTATTAGTAGATAATTTCTATTTTTCTGCAATAAATCGAGATTCCTTGTAATCCTCGATTGCTATATACATCTTTCAGTTATAACTGTCAATCGACATTAGCAAAATATAATGACAAACGATTATAATTATTTCAAAAAATTAGTTCCTCTGTAGAACAAGAAGCTAGGTCTCCCTAAAGTATCATGATGCAAAGGCAACACGTCATTTTATCTAAATTTTTTAAGGTGTTAGAACTTTTTAAACTTTTAAATTTGAATGTCGGCGTCTTCACTGTCGAATAAGTTCGAAATAACTCAAAGCTTACTTTCCTTAAAATACCAATTTTAAAAATTTATTTATAGTCCGACCACGATAAAATGACGATTCGACATCAGCACTAGCCTCTCTCGGAGGTTCAGAAGAATATTACGTTACAGCTCTAAAAGAAAACGAAAACAAAAATTTAGTTTTGTCCTCCATTTTCCAATTTCTTCGGAAATAATCTTCAACCTGTAAAATAATTTTCCGAGCACTGCTCTGTAAAATACTCTGGGACGACATTTTGAGGGAAATTAATAGAGACCTGTGCTTTGAGGCGCGCTTGTTTGTGATTAGCTGAAAACCAGATACGTCATAATCACGAGGGTTCCTTCCGATCATCACGTTATCGTGATCAGCCTATATTTAGGTTCTTTTTAAAGCCGTGAAAACGGCACAAAACGAAAAACGTATATTTATCTTCAAATTATAATATCTACTGGTTACAAATAGTAGAAATGTTCTGAAAAAAAAAATAATTTTTAATTTTTTTTTTAATATATCACGTTTTTAAGACGGACTAAAAAATATAAAATAATTTTCCTAGTCCCATACAGAATCCTACCCCATACATATTGTCCTAAAACTTTGTGATTGTAAATTTTTAATAGCTACGGAAATACTTATTAGATTTAAAACGAAAAACATGGGGTGCATGCAGTAGATAATATACACTCCATCCATACCATCTCAATTATCTATAACGTGCGCCCCACGTTTTTCGTTTGGGGCTAGGACTGTATGGGGCTAGGAATAATTATTTTATACTTTTTAGTCCGTTTTAAAAACGTGTATTAAAAAAAATATTTTTTTTAAATAATTATTTTCAGTTTTTTAGTCTTGTGTGTATGAAATTTTCAATCGATTTTAAATTTTGATAATCTCATTTTGATGAGATTATAACAGAGACATGTGATAAATTTCAGGTTTATTTCAGTTTCTCTTCTCTTGTCGTTTTTGCTTCTCCTTCTGTAGGCGTCGCTTGCGTTGGGTGGCTGTCTCCTTGACCATCGAAAAATTGTCGTTAATGCACTATTCACTATTAATATTATTATTATTAAATAAAAACATGGTAAAACAGTAAACCGAGTGATTGCAAAATTTGTACCGCTGAAACGCAGCGCAGCCCCATGCGGCCATTTGCAGAAGCAGTTTTTCCTAGCCTCATACAGATTCCTAACCTAACAGATAGTCCTGAAACTTTGTGATTGTAAATTTTTAATAGCTATGAAAATACTTGTAAGATTTAAATCGAAAAACGTGGGGCGCATGCAAAAGGTAATTGGCATGGTATGGACGGAGTGAATAATATCAAAATTTTAACTATACTATTCATTGTTAAAGCTAATGACGCTTCAGGAACGTTATCACTGTAGAGTTTTGAGGAAACTATTTTTAAAAATGTTTATTTAGCTGGACAAGAGGAGATAAAGGGTTAATATTGCATTGTCATCCATTTCGGAGCTACAGTAAATCCGGCCCTCGGTAATCCGGGCCCCCACAGTAATCCGGCATGATCCCGAGTAATTTTTTTTTTTTTAATAACTAAATTCGTTTCCCTATTTTGAGTCAACTCGGCCGGCGCGTTTATTTTTACCATCTAATGTAATTTCTATTTGCCAACCTAAGGACCAGAGAGTCCTGGAAACACTCAAATGTAAATATCGTCGCAAAATGCTCACAGTGTTAATTGCCGGTATTGATGGAGGGGACGGCATTAACGTTTTTAATAAAACGTATTTTTTTTAATAAATATTTGAGTGCAAAATAATGAAAATGGGGTTAAATTAATTAAACCTGGCATTATGTCAAAAGGTGAGCTTTTGAACTATCTTAAGAACACTTTTGGTGGTCCGGCTTTTCAGTAATCCGGCCTACTGGGCACCACGTTAGGCCGGACTTGAGAGGTTTTACTGTATATATATATATATATAGTTTCCAGTCTCTAGCTCATCGGGAAGTTAGTTTAAAATCAATTGCAAAATTTGTACAGAACAAACAGACAAGAAAGCAACCTAATGAACTAAATCCGCATTATTTACTTTAATTATCTAATTAGGATTAATTTGAATTGTAACAAACCGCGTGCAATGGATTAAAGTTCCAAAAATGAGATATTAACAGAAATAGGATAGAAATCCATTATTTAGATTTCAATGCTTTTCTAAGGGAACTAGCAAATAGGCCGTCAACAACGATAACAGTGATATATATGGCGGGCTTTTTATAGAGCCCGCCATATACAGGGTGTTTCAAAAATACACGGCATAATTTCAGGTATGTATTTCCCACATGTAGACAATCAAAATAGTTCATTACAACATATGTCCGGAAATGCTTCATTTCCGAGTTATGGCCTTCACAACATTGAAAATCACCGGAACGTTTTTCGTTCCGCCGGTCGTTGCCATTACAGAAGATGTTCAAAATGACCACCTCCTGCTTGAATACAGACCTCACATCGATGTCTCA
>JAFIDM010057043.1:12739-31447 GCA_023159025.1 Thereuonema tuberculata | reverse complement strand
ATGAATAATCTGACTGGAATAAGAAACAATAGAACAACGCAACAATCACGTTCAAGTAAAGATGAGACTCACATAATGCGAAGGGGTATCTATTGTTGAACAATAAACGGGCGTGCTGTTGCAGTTATATTGTAGGACTGATGTTTGTTGAGTCAACGAAGAAGAACGAAAAAAACATGGCTGAATATGACAACAGACATGAAAATGTTCGGAAGTCTTATTAGCTGAACGATACGAGGGAATCACGAAGTTAAATATTCCTTGTTTCTAGAAATAAGTGTGGCCCATAAACACAAGAGATATTTGTGGGAGAACGGATTTGAAGTTCGACCAAAGCGAAGGTATTAAAGGGAGAATCCAGTTCCAAAGATCATCCACAATCGGATTCGAAAGGCAACGAATCCAAAGACAACGTCAAGCAGGTATTGAAAGCCATTCAATGTAGGACGTTCAGACGAAAGATGATAGAACTTCAGGATAAGTGACCTTTGATTTATCTCACACGGAGGGGAACATTAAAACACGAACATAGTTGTCATCTGATTTCTTCAAGACGAATAGAATGATAGACATCAGTAATGTTTACAAAGATAAAGATTCAAGGAAATAATACAAGTGTGAATAAAGTTAACACATACAAACTTTTTAGTTATCACATTTAAGAAGAATGTCTAGCAAGGCTGTAAATGGGTAACACAGAAAGACGTAGAAACATACAAGTGAAACAGACTTAATAATTCTCATGTAAAAGAAACTTAAAACAAAATATACATAGATTTGTTTTATTGATTTGCCTTTGTTTTCTTTTCTACATATTAGGTACACATAAAAGTTATTTTAGCGCGTTATACGAACATTCTCTGCTGGAGTAAAGGTTTTAAAAATAACAGCTCCATTACCATGTAGCATTAAGTAATCGCTTTTTCTACATGATGGTTATGGGTCCAGGAACGATTCCACTGCGCATCGTAGAAAGAGGTTATATCGTATAACAACCCTATTACACCGTGTAACTAAGATTTGTCATTAAGAAAATGGCTGGCATTATCCTCAAGTTTGACGGAGGAAATTATGCAAAGTGGCGATTGCACATTAAGTCTCACTTGCAACGTGATGGACTCTGGGATGTTGCAAACACTCCTTTAAGTGACATCAAAAGTATGGAAGATGCACCTATAAAATACAAGCTTCTGAATAAGGCACAAAAGGCGATAGGAAGGATTAGTGAATCCTTAGAAGACAATTATCGTATGCTAATTCAGGATATAGATGATCCGCACCAATTGTTGACGGTTATTGAGAAAAAGTATAACGTGGTTGATTATCTGAAAGTAACCGATCTTAAGCGAGATCTTTTTACTATGTCAAAGTTGCAATCTGATGTTAACTTGCCGGAACATCTCTTAAAAGTTAAACTTCTAGCGAAAGAAATAACTTCCAAAGGTGGTACTGTACCTGATCACGAAGTTAGCTGGTTGCTGTTGTCAGGTCTCCCTAAAGAGTACGACTCTTGTGCTCAGAACATTATGTCCAAACATGAGAGTGAGAACTATAATTCTGAGAGAGTCATAGAGAGCATCTTGGCGGAGTACAACAGAAAACACAGCAACATACGACATGAAACTGGTCAGGAAGAAAGCTTCAAGGCAGAGCATAAAGCACTTCCGATAGCAACAGGAAAAGCCAAGAAAGACTTAAGAACCTGTTTCAATTGCGGCAAGAAAGGGCATATTGCTTGAAATTGCAAAAAGAAAAAGAAATCTGAAAATCATAGTGACAAAATGAGCCAGGAAAAACATAAGGTGGAAAAACATTTTTCTGGAGTAGTCGTGATGTATGGAGAACACAAAGAGACTCACAAGAAATCAACATGGCTTATAGACAGTGCTTGTAGCAGTCATATTTGTAATGATAAGTGTTGGTTTAAGTCTTACGAGGAACTCAAAAGTCCTATATTGATTTATGGTGTTTCAGATGAGCCAGTAGAGGCAATAGGCAAGGGGATCGTTCAATTTAAAGTTAATCTATTGAAAGGACGACCTCAAGTTAGAGAATTGACTAATACTTTCTATGTACCGAAAATACCAGTCAATTTGATATCTGCAGGGACGCTCGATGCGAAAGGATGTGATCAACAAATCAGGAATGATAAGCATACAGTAAAAGACCCATACGGGAATATCTTCCTGATAGGCGAAAGGAAAACCAACTTGTATCAAGTGAATTGTTTTCCCACTGAAGTCAGATCAAAGTGCTACTTCAACGAAACGAAACATGACAAGTATCTCTTATGGCACGCCAGGCTGGGGCACATATCCCCGAAAAAAATGAAGATCATTCAGACTAAAGGTTGTCTAAAAGGATTGGAAAATGTCACCATACCTAAAAAAGAAAAGGACACTTTTTGTGACAGTTGCAAGAAGGGTAAAATGACCAACATCAGTCATAAGAAAATCAGGAGTTTAAGATCAACTCATCCGCTTGAATACATATACACGGATCTATGCGGCCCTATGGAAACATCGAATGGGAAGAAAGCGTACATTCTTACTTTCATCGATGATTATACTCGGCGTAGCTTTGTGGACATCATTGAAAGCAAAGACGCGGTATTTGAGAAAATAAAGTCGTTTACAGCTTATGCAGAAAGATCCAGTGGGCAGAAGATCAAGCATATACTGTCTGATCAAGGGTCTGAATATATCAACAAAGAAGTAACAAATTTTGTTAAAGAGAAGGGGATCAAGTTTCAACATTCGTCTGCATACCAACCGCAGCAGAACGGCATAGCGGAGAGATATAATAGATCGTTATTGGAGATAGCAAGAACCATTCTTATCGATGCAGATTTACCTATTAAATTCTGGACGTACGCAATCAGATGCGCCAATTATATTCTGAATAGAACTCCACACCAGAGTATAGATTTTGAGATACCGATATCACGATGGTACGGAAGTAGTGAACCCCCAAGCATAAAACACATGAAGAAGTTTGGGAGCCTAGTCTACCTGAAGAAGCCGAAAATTAAAGTGAGGAACAAGTTTGACTCGAGAGTACATCAAGGGATATTCTTGGGCTATTCAACCTCAACAAGAGGATACATTGTGTACAACGTTGATGAAGACAAAGTTGTGGAAACACGGAATGTTCAGGTGAACGAAAATCGCAGAGGCAGCGATGTTCTAAAAGGAATTAAGGACAGAAGAGAAGATGCCTACGATTTAAATCAGTTGACCAAGAGTGTCGATGATTCGGACACAAGTTCTTCAGAGGACGAAGAAGCTTCGAAAGAAGAAGAAGTTTTAAGTGATGGACCTGATAGTGAAAGTTCCAGTTCATCAAAGATTGAATCAGATCATAACCCAGATGACTCGGATGAAGAGAAGTCACAGGAAGAAGAGCAGAACAACTACTTCAAGCTACGAAGTAGGCAAGTAAAGTTAAATCCCAAAATAAGTATAAATGTACAAGAATGTGAAAGTATACCTTCAAGTTATGCGGAAGCCATTCGCGGAAGAAGTGGACCAAAGTGGTTAGAGGCGATAAAGGAAGAGCTATTCAACCTTGAACAACATGATTCGTGGATCGAATCAGAACTTCCTGATTATGCCAATCCATTGTCCTCGAAATGGATATTTCGTATCAAGAAAGATAGTAAAGGTAACATTGTAAAGTACAAAGCACGTTTGGTGATTAACAGATTTATGCAGAGGAAAGGAGTGAACTATAGTAACACATATTCACCTACACCTAGCATGACTATAATTCGTATGTTCTTAGCTCTCGCCGTGCAAAATGATTATTGCATACACCAATGTGACGTTAAGGGAGCCTATCTAAACGGGCAGATTGATCATGATATATACATTGAAGTGCCAGAAGGCGTATTCCTGAAAGATCCCAAGTGCAATGGACTAAAACTCATGAAGTCAGTTTACGGACTTAAACAGGCAGGCCGGAATTGGTACGAGACCATGCGGAACAAACTAACCCAAAATGGATTCAAAGTAACAAGGTCAGAGCCGTGCATATTTACTTATCAGAATGGAAGATATGATATGTACTTCTTGTTATTTTATGTCGATGACATCCTCATTATGGGAAGATCAAGCGTCATCATTGAAAAAATCAAAGCAACCCTAGATAATTCGTTCAAAATCAAGGATTTGGGTGTTGTTAAAGAATATTTGGGTATGGGCATCAAGTATGATAAAGATCGAAGAAGAATCAGCGTTTCGCAGAAACAATTCGTCCAAGATCTATTGGGTAAGTTCCAGATGAGTGACTGTAAGCCCGTGAGTACACCATTGGCAGAAGGATCAAGTCTGAAGCAAGAAAGAGGGGACAAGAAAGATAAGTTAGGCAAGGAAGATCACCTCAGATATAGAAGCATTGTGGGAAGCATCAGTTATCTTAGTAATGTGAGCCGCCCTGATATCACCTATGCAGTAAATCGGTGTTCAGAGGTACTCAACTACCCGACAATTCTCGACATGCAGAATGTCAAAAGAATTCTGCGTTATCTCCACGGAACCGAAAATTACAAGTTAATATTTTCGAAGGGACAAGATAGGATGGAAGCATACTCAGATGCAAGCTTCGGAGACAGAACTAAAGGAAAATCAACATCGGGAAGTGTAATTTTCCTGAGAAACAGCTTAATTTCATGGAAGTGTAAGAAGCAAAGTATCGTAGCTTAAAGTACACAAGAGAGCGAACTGATTTCATCTAGCGAATGCGCAAGAGAAATAATAAGTATTAAAACGACGTTATCCGAGTTACATTTTACAAAGTATTCGAAAGAAAGTGTAACATTGTATTGTGACAATCAACCCACGCTAAAGTTGATTGAAAACAAGTTCCAGACTACAGGCAGCAAACATATTAAACTTAAGTATTACATCATCCAAGATTATGTGGATAGAAGGGAGATAGAGCTTAAATATGTGTGCAGCGAAGAAAATGGAGCAGACTTGTTAACTAAAGTTGTAAGTCAAGCAAGATTAAAGTATTTAGTTAGATGTTTGAAAGTAATTGACATCGATACTAAATGTTAGGTTATTCATTTTATTGATTGACAGACTCTTTGAATTGGAAGGGAGTATTGTAGATTTGAATTCAGAAAAGGACTCACCTGGACAATTTTCTAATCTATTTCAAATCAAAGGGCAATTCCAAGATATGTCAAAAATATTCATGAATAATCTGACTGGAATAAGAAACAATAGAACAACGCAACAATCACGTTCAAGTAAAGATGAGACTCACATAATGCGAAGGGGTATCTATTGTTGAACAATAAACGGGCGTGCTGTTGCAGTTGTATTGTAGGACTGATGTTTGTTGAGTCAACGAAGAAGAACGAAAAAAACATGGCTGAATATGACAACAGACATGAAAATGTTCGGAAGTCTTATTAGCTGAAAGATACGAGGGAATCACGAAGTTAAATATTCCTTGTTTCTAGAAATAAGTGTGGCCCATAAACACAAGAGATATTTGTGGGAGAACGGATTTGAAGTTCGACCAAAGCGAAGGTATTAAAGGGAGAATCCAGTTCCAAAGATCATCCACAATCGGATTCGAAAGGCAACGAATCCAAAGACAACGTCAAGCAGGTATTGAAAGCCATTCAATGTAGGACGTTCAGACGAAAGATGATAGAACTTCAGGATACAGTAAGTGACCTTTGATTTATCTCACACGGAGGGGAACATTAAAACACGAACATAGTTGTCATCTGATTTCTTCAAGACGAACAGAATGATAGACATCAGTAATGTTTACAAAGATAAAGATTCAAGGAAATAATACAAGTGTGAATAAAGTTAACACATAGAAACTTTTTAGTTATCACATTTAAGAAGAATGTCTAGCAAGGCTGTAAATGGGTAACACAGAAAGACGTAGAAACATACAAGTGAAACAGACTTAATAATTCTCATGTAAAAGAAACTTAAAACAAAATATACATAGATTTGTTTTATTGATTTGCCTTTGTTTTCTTTTCTACATATTAGGTACACATAAAAGTTATTTTAGCGCGTTATACGAACATTCTCTGCTGGAGTAAAGGTTTTAAAAATAACAGCTCCATTACCATGTAGCATTAAGTAATCGCTTTTTCTACATGATTTAGTTTAGTACCCCGACTTACAAAAGGGAATTAAAAAAAAGAGTCCTTTCTCTCAAGCATTTAACTAACCAGGAAGTTAATTCAGATTTGTCGTTCTTCCGAATTTTTTTTTTTTTTTTTAATTAGGACATCATCCGTTTAAGCAACCAGAGTCATATCAAGCTCAATTAATAACAGGATTCGAATCATCCTATAAAAAAGAAATCATTTAATTAATTCCACGACTTAATAAGGTATCCGATTAAAGAAAGTTAAGAGTTCTCTCACACTCTCTTCCCAAAATGGTTTCCAGATAAAAAAATTAGACCAACATCTGTTAACCAACTAGGAAGTAATATCATATAACTAAAGAACCCTTTTCTTTTTTCAAACTAATGACATTCAAATTAAAATTTGAAAAGCAGTTACAAAGTATTCATGCATCTTATTCCATCTCCGGCTCCGTTAAACTCAGTTTGGTAAGTGTTATTTTCATTTTCTAAACCTATCTCTCTCTCGCTCACTCGTTACAGAAAATGTTTTGAAGTATTTATTTGTATTATAAATTTACAAGAAATTAGTATCCACTTCATTACTGTTTCGGAAAATAACGAAGTGTTAATCGTAAAAAGAATCGAAATTCAAAATAATCTTCATATGCTCTTTCACGAAGACTTTATAAATACTACATATTATGCAAATCTTAACGAACTCATAACATTCGGTTTGTCAGATTTCGAAATTATTAATTTTTGGATTTACAGAGAAGAAAATATCATTAAACTTGATTACACTAAAATTGATATGATTTTGGATCCAATTCAATAAAATACAATTTCTTCGAGTGACAGAGAACTAGGCAACAATTTAGCAAATGAATTTAACGTAAATGATGAAATACAAAATTCAACAGTCAGTTCAACAACAAATTAAGGTAAGCTTTTTTCATTTTCTTACATATATTTTATTTTTGTGAGCTTCCTTAGCAAATAATAGTTCAATTTTCATCTACAATTATAATTCTTCACGAAACTTGCCATTCGACATTGAGAACAAAACATTCTACTCAACTACCATTTGGTGCGGAAATTCATTCTGAAAGACAATGTATACCCTTTTTGTTTAATACAAAATTGAATCTCACGGTAAATGTATACCAAAAATTTGATTCTCAAGGACAAAACTATTTCGTTCACCATATGCAGTTCTCAAGGACAAAAGTGGGGCAAACCCTTGTTTTTACTGAGTTTTTTTATATTACTACTTGCGCTGATTTAAAATCTATATTTAGATTTTCTAAATCTGGGAAAGTTTATGAGTTACCGGAAGTTAAGGTTATGTTTAAAATGTATAAAGGTGATACGTGACATAATATTTACAAAAAAAATTGTTATAAAATACTTATTTTATAAAAACATAATAAAATTGTTGCATATGGACAAAATTACGTATCTTCTTATTATTTCTGTTCTTTTTTTTCTTTTATAGTGTTTCTTTCTGGTCTAATAATATTCCCGCAATAATTAGCTGACTTTCTCCATAGTAAGTATGTCTTTATGAAACTTTTCACCGTGGAATGCATCACTGCAGCTCTCTGAAAAGTAACCCAGATGCGAATTCAGGAAGTGTACTTTTAGAAACATGTTGCATTCTAAACCCTGATATTCATTAACCAACTGGTTCACCAATTTCTTTGTAGTTCTGAGTTCCTCTTCTTTCCAGGAAGTTCACAGTTGCATATCCATGTAATGTAACTGTAAAACGCTTCCATGCACATTTGTCTTTGTATGTTAGACATGCTTAAACTCTGGATCTTGCTGAAGTTCTCTTAGTTGAGGTTCCACAAAAACACTTTCCGTTATATTTGTTGCTGAAAGACGAGGAAATTTTCAATTTTGTTGGGGCCAATTCTTTTTTGTGTTGTGTTCTGTCACGACTATCCCACTCGCAGAAAAAGCAGGCATATTGTGTGTAGTCTTGTTACATCCCAAATATCTATTTTTAAGTCGCAATATATATTCCACTTACGCTCATTATATTTAATGAAATTTAGAATTTATTGGTATACCTCATAAGTTTCTTTAGCCAAACTGGCATAAGCAGTCAGAGATAGAAGCCAATATATTCCCATTCATTAAGCAGCAGAACCTCCTTCAGACTGGTTTTCGATGCATCTACAAAGAGTCTCCGGTCCTGTGGATCATACTAGAAGTACAGAGCTTTCATTAAGCCACCTGCGTCTTTGCAGAAAGTCAGTTAACATGCAAAACTAGATAACAACTTTTTCTCTATCTCTAAATTCAGTAATGTTTATACTAGGGTAGAGAAGATGGTATTCCTGGAACCTGGAACCCTGCAGTTATGCATTTTGTTGGCACTTGTCTTATTGCAGTCTTTTTGGTCTGGGTAAACTACTCAGATTTCCTGTTTCTAAATACCTGTGTATTCGTCAAACAAAATAGCAATCGGTTGCATGGTCTTTATCCTATCTGCATACCATGCATACAACATTTTATCTTTCTAACAATTTAGCATAATACACTGTAAACAAAAATGTGGCCTCCACTTCTTATCCTGGTCTCCAATTTCCATTCCAAAATAACGTTTGTACGCGTTCTTTATGATGGATGAAATCCTCTTCCTATGCCATGCAAATCTGAACTCCTTCATAGATGTAGTAAAAGATTGATTTCAACAACCTTTTTCTAGAAAATTTGGAAAAATTGCTATTAACCAGACTTTTATTAAGAACAATTTGATAAAGGCATATATATTGTTGCATACATTAAAAAATAGATTCACTTTACATGATATATTCAGTAACAAGGTAAATCAACTGTGAATTTGAGTAAAATGAAGTTTTTATGACCTTAAAATTAAAAAACTGTGCCTGATAGTGAAATTCTGATTGAAGACTTGAATTTTCCAAAACAAAATGCTTTACAAACACTTATTTTTTACTTAAGAAAAAAAAAAACCTTCGTAGAACAATATTATCAGAACCTCAGAAAGTGAAAACTTAATAACACATTGCTAAAACTAAAAGATATAATTCCGTGAAGCCATAAAAGAAATGTGAGATTTTTCTGTTGTACATCATATCAAACAACTTTAATATAGTACAAAATGGAGAAGCATTTTATAAAGTTAAAATTTAAAGCGAAATTTGACACAAAATAGCAAAAGAAAAGAACGAAGGAATTGATTGCTATGTTATCAAACAAAAGTGATTGAGTAGATTAAAATAAAGATTACATAATTATAGAAGTATCTGGTATAAATATAATAGGAAAAGAAAATCTCAACTATACAAAAGAAGCTTTACTAGTACTACAAAAGAAGCTTTACATGTATACCAGTAGATATCAGGTACCAATTTGAATCACAATAAAATTACGTTTCCTTGCCAAATCCAAACTAATATTATAAAACGGAAACTTCGTTTGTTTGTCATTCAATCACGCCTCAGCAACGCAACGGATCTAAATGAGTCTGTGACACGGAGTAGGATACAGTTTACTTTTCATCCCGGTCGATTAAGTAGTTACCGTAAATATTTATTCAGATGTCTACAGATCTGAATGAAAACATTTACAAAACTGTCGATAGGTGGCGCTAGCACAGTTTTAAATCATGCTATGGTTTGGTAGACAATGAGTGCACTTAAGGAGATTGCTTGCAGACGCGGACCATGATTAACTCAGGAGTCACCTGATACTTCTATAAATCGAATTATATGGTGATATATCTGCAAGACTTCTGAGGTGAAGCGACACTAGCCGGTTAGTTAATCTAAAAAAATATAAAAACTCTACGAAATCACAAAATTACAAAAGAATTAAGTTTAGCTATATCCCACTTATTAATAATTATAATAACCGTCAATGTAATTTTACTTCTAAATTAAAACAGCTTGCCAAAGTTTATCTCAGTTTTGAACCAAGCTACAGAACATTGGTAGCTTTTATTTTCGCCTTTCTACCTTTATTTATTTCTATAATATCTCCACTTCTAAATAAATAAAATTTACTTTCCTAGCAGTAATTTAACTATTTAGCTTTTCGTATCTTAACAGCCAATTTGAAAACCCTAATACTTTTTCCTTGTTTTTTTCTTGATAGGGCTGGTTTTTGGTTTAGCTAAAATCACAATCGCGTATGTATGGTTGTATCATGTATGGTTGTCATATGTATGAATTTCCATATATAAATCTGATAGACACATTCTAAAAACAAAATGAGTACCAAAAGTTGCCAACAGAGGAAAATGTGAGAAAAATGTTCATGCACTAATTTCCTTAACCGCGTTTTGTGTAAAGCGATCATGATAAAAAGAAAGACTTAGAGAATTCACATCACTCGGCGACGAACTGCCTTTCGATAACTCTTACGTTACATGACCGTGCTTTGTTAGTGAAGCTGTATTATCAGCGGGACGAGAATGCCAGTGATGCCTTTCGGGAATTTCGGGAGTTGAAGATGCTACGAAGAGAACCGATGAGCATAACAAATCTACGAAAAATGATTGAATGCTTTGAAACTACTGCAACAGTAGCAGTGCAAATAGGCCGGGGACGCAAAGCTATCAGTCACCAACACGTTGAAGAAGTTGCAACTGCTTTTGTGGAACAGGAGATGACGAATGCGCATGGTACCAGTAGTGCATGGGCAATATCCCGCAATATCCCATGCTCAACAATGCGGAAAATCCTGCATCAGATGTTGAAGTTTTACCCCTATAAAATCTGTCCTGTTCAAGAATTGCGCCCTGGCGATGCGACCATCCGCATGGAGCTTCCATCAAGATTCTTAGCGCGCATGGAAGTGGATGAAGCATGGCCATGGCAGACTTTATAGAGAGACGAAGCGCACTTTTATTTAAACGGTGATATTAACACATACAACCGCCGCTTTTGGGCTGCGACTAATCCACACGTGCGACTGCAGATGCATATCCACTCGCCGAAAGTCACAGTGTGGTGCAGCTTTACGTCATCGTTTATCATCAGTCCTTATTTTTACGAGGAAGTGGACCGAAGTGAACCAGTGACCTGTTACGTCAATGCTGCACGGTATTCCGATATGCTAAATAACTTTGTGGTTCCACAACTGCAGCATAGAGGATGTCTCGAATGTATTTTTTAGAAACCGAAATCTGTATGTCCTCCATATGTTCCATTCTTTATGTCCACCGGATGTTGTTACGATTTGACCAAAACATATCTCGCTAGAGGGCTCTGAACACCTCATGTTATTTTATGCCCACCCGGTATATACACATATATGAATAAACATACATACATATATACATATTCGCATGAAATAAAATAAAATAAAAAGTAAAAGAAGCTTCGAGGCAAAAAAAGAGAAGGTGGATGCGATTAAAGATTAGGAGATAGGGGAGAGAATGTCACACAGACGGAGGGAACACGTGGGGCTTGTTATTTTCATATTGAGTTCATTGCAAAGCAATCGTAACTGATGCTTCAGTACCCACTTTCTTTCGTTTCTTTCTCGAAGTTCCTTTTACTTTCTATTTTATTTTATTTGTTATATATGTATGTATGTATTTAAATGTATGTGTATATAGGTTGTATGTATATTTTTTTGCCATGTGTATATGCGCACAGCCCCTGGATAATGAAGGAGAGAAAGTTTGGGAGAGAGGAAAAGATGAAGCTTATTTCGGAAGTCGAGGAGGAGGGCGGCTCACTTCTCCATCTAGCATCATCCCCGGTTCCTCACCTCTCGCCGGAAGTCGATCTCCACCAGGACACCCCTATAAAAAGTAATGGGATGTTCCAATCTCGTGTCTGCGGTTCTTAAGAACCCAACTTTGATTCATTTTGTTTTGTTTTATTTGTCATTTTAAATCCCCAGACGAAGGGAATCGTTCTTGAATTCCTGAAAACATGTTTGTAATTTCTTAGTTAATTATAACATATCATATAAATATATATGTTAATATTTATATATATATGTTTTTTTGTTTCTAGTTTCTTCTAGTTTATTTGAGTTGATGTTAATAACCGGTAACTTCTTATTTTACTTGAATAACCGACGAATATTCCGTTCTCAAAACGTGAATCAAATTTCCCTTTGATTCTGTATTTGGATTTCTTTAAGTATACTGACCTGCCAAATTTTCTGAGATAACTAATGCTCGCATTGTCTTTATTTCCAAACCATTTAATGAGTGGTATTTTATTTTCAATGGATTTATGTGGCAATCTGTTTAACAAATAATTTGCCATATCTATAGCATTGACCCAAAACCTTAATGGGAGTTTTGAATCGATGAGAATAGTCCGTCCTATCTCAAAAAGTTTCCTATTGTATCTTTCCGCAACCCCATTCATCTGAGGTTGGTAAGGAGTAGTGCGGTGATATTTGATGCCTTTATCCATTAGATATCTTTTCATGTTTTCATTAACATTTTTATCGTCCATTGTCTGTTTTTATTGCTTAATTTTCTGATCACATTGTCTTTCAACTGCATCAACGAACATTTTCAAGTACTTATGGACTTCGTCTTTACTTTTCATGAAATACCAAACGAACGTCTATAGTCGTCTTGTTGATTTCATACAATTACTGTAAATTGCATGGATACTGTAAATACTGGTTACAGATTATTACAATAGCCGTTAATTAAGTGCTTCAAAATTAATTTAAAATTTGGTTGTTCGTTAGAACTGTACAAATATTACGTGTGTCAGTATAACATAACAGTATTGTTTTAGTTATTGTCCGCCAGAAGTCGCTGGGCGCTACTAGCTGGCAAGTCCTCATACGAAATTTAACCCGGAGTTCTCCTAATAGATACTTATACTGTGATAAAATTAAGTCAATACGAAAGGAATTCGTGTACATGATTTATTACTTTGGCTGTATGTCACAAATGTATCAAACACTTACCATTTTTAGATAGTATCACCAAACAATGAAACCATAATTATTTTAATTTTTAGATCCGGGAAGAAGAAAAGACTAATCTGTTCAAAGTCAAACTACTTTGCCTCGGCTAATCTAATTCTAAATGCCCTTTTTTGCTTTCTCTATTTCTTCTTATCTTTTGTCATTCCCTTTCATTTCAATTTAGTTTACCTCAAAGTTGATTGTCAGTGTTAACAGATCCTCCATTGCCCGCAGCTAAATAGAAGTGCCAAAGCAGCATTGATAGAAATGAGGGGAGAATTCAAAATTATACCATTATCAGAACTACTACTGAACTCACAAGAATATTTCACAACGATTTAAACATTCAAATGGGAGGAATCTTGACATGTTCTCCCTCTCAATATATCAACTCTATCTTAAAGTATGATTATCAAGGAGAAAAAAATTCAGTTTTCAGCAAACTTGGGCTTTTGATAAATATCTTATCAATGATGTATATCTTTACAGAATTTCTATATGAGTGACAAAAAAGTGAATTCTTATCAATTTTTTTTTATCTTTTCAGTAAACTTTATTAATCTAACAATATACATCAAAATTCTAGAATCATTTAAAAAAACTTTTATATTGTTTATTGTGAAATAAATATTGGGAAATTTAAGTAAAAAAAAATTGTTAATCTTTCAATGACAAAATTAATGTCAAGTATTATTTTTAAAATATCCTTCAACAATATTATATTTCAAAAGCTAATTTATTTTCAGACGAATGGTTAATATAAAAAATAAAAGAAAATGATTTGAAATAGAGAAATGGTTTAAAATTAAGAAGCGTTTTTGATTTAAATCAATTTTTAATGAAATACAACTGATATTACTTGAAATTAGAAAAATTAACAATCGTACTAGAAATAATACAAAAATTTACAGAGGTGTGTATGAAATTTTATTACATTTTCAGTGGAGCTATTCACTTTATTCGAATTTTAAATAAAATAAGGAATGAAGCATCAGGGAAATAAGTACTACTTCCTCTGCGAAAGTAAATCACAATGCACTTAAAGTTTTAAGTAGTGGGAGAAATACTCAATACATTCTGATGCATTGTAGCTCTCTCTCCTTCAGTTCCAGAAATTGTTTTAAAAAATCATGACATGCTGGAGATCACAAAATTATATAGTGAAAATTAATGATATCTCTTGAGTGAGGCGATTAAAATTGACGCAGTTGTAATTTTTTGTTGACCATGTTTCAGCCATTCGTATTTCAGAAATACTTCATACACCGACTCTTCTGCTTGCTATAACGACTTTTTTTAATATTTTAATTTTGTTATTCTTACATCTCTATTTGCCTCTCTCAGATCAGCTAAGTTCTTCACTGAATAGAATGTTGCCATTCCATTGCTGAAAGCTTTGTTTCACATTATGATGAGTCCTCTTTCAGGAATGTTACTTGCAACCCAGACTGGCCAACTATTATTGTAGTATTAATAAACTCAAAATTTCTGCAAAATATATAAAGTTAACATACTGCTGCCTTTTCAATAAATAAAAATTAAGGTTTAAAGAAAGAGCGTAAGCAAGTGCTCCTATATTAAATGTAAAGCATATATTCTAATAGCGGTATATGTTGGAAAAAGAATATAAATCCCTCTTTAATATATAAACAGCACGTTTTTTGGCAGCTGGTGAGATCGAACGAAGACCTTTACAGAAAATGTGGATTGGGAATGGCTCTCAATATGTTTCAATAATAAATTCATGAAATATGATACAATTATTTGATATCTGATGATAGCTTACTTTATTCATCATGCTTTATCGGAATGATGTGGTTTCTGTTCTTGAATTTTATGAACATAACAACTATATATTCCGCAAGCTCGACAAACGATGGTATACAAATTCCTAAATATAAACCAAAAAATCCACATATATTCGCAAAAACTGCGCTGGGAGTGAGTTGATAATATTCTTGTAAAATGATAAATATATTACTCTGAAGGCAGGCTGCTAAACCTGTTACGTCAACTCCAGTCTTTTTATTAATGCCCATTTCAAATGGATACATAGAGTATATATATTCTTCACATTTTATTGGGCAATTACACTGTTTTCTTGCATTACCATTATTGAAATCATGTAATAATTTTTGAGATGCTTCAATTGATTTATTCAACAACGACGACTGATTGCACCACTCTTTCTGGCTATTTGTCATAAAAGGCAATCTGGAAAAAAAAGTTAATGGGTTTCACATTAGAGATGTTCAAGTTTCAAAAAATTTACAGTTAATGATAAATGCCAATATTAGTATAATAGTCTATTTCAATTTCAAAGTTTTTAACATAAGGTTATTAATCTCAATAAATATTTACTTTTTTATATTTAGAAAATAATAATGCTACATTTCTTATTTATTTGCTATAATTCATTGTGGTTGGACTTTATTTACTATTAACTATGATATTGAAGTTAATTTTGCAAAATAGTTTTCAGACTCTTGTATTCCTAGAACTGATGGTTTTCTTATAATCTAAACAGTGAAGTTCGGCTGCTACATCACATTCACACGTTGATTTCACTTTTTTTAATGAAATTAGAAAGAGGTTGTCCCAAAATCGACTATCCCGGCCCCACTCGGATTTCGCTGAAAATTGGTGTGCAGACTCCGTAGGGGGTGTAGGGTCTACAGTAGCAATTAGAAGTATGTCCGACTTCCGGTTAGACCGGAAATGGATAAATTTGCTGTTTATTTGTATGTTGAAATATCAAAATGAAACCTATGCCAATCGATAGACCTCGTTGTGGTGAGTAAAATGATATGTCATATGTCTACCTAGCACTTCCAGTGAAAGGGATATTTAGGTATATTCTCATGAGTTTCATGCCTTTTCTCGAAAATTCCAGTCTATTCAAGAATGCTCTAGAAAAATCTCTTCAGATTCAAAGGCATTTAGGCTCTCTGTCTTGATTATTCTAGACAATTCTAGAAGTTTCCAGAAAAGGTTAGTGAAAATTCTAGAACTTTCAAGAGCATTCTCGAATTTTCTACTTTGACGTAGAATGAGGCCGGGAACTATCATGAACGTTCTGGAACTCTCGACAGTTTACCACACTTTCCCAGAGATTTCTAGAAATACCTCAAGAGATATATAAACGCTGTGGCTTTGAACGAGCACAGTCATTACGATTTCAACCTTGAGCAGGTCAGTACCACTTTTAACTTGTGCTAAAATGATGGAGGTGGCTGGCACAAATCCCTCCATCTTAATATAAACACCGGCATTCAAGAATGGTATTCATTGTTTTTTTTCTGTTATTTAAACCAGTGATTTAGATTAAAAAATCTTCCAGAATGGCGGATACCAGCAATATTACTGTGAATGTTCCATAGAAACATGTGACTTTAAGCAACCGAACATGCATTTTCAAGTGCAAACGAGAGTCATCGCATATGTTAGTTCCAATAAAAGCCCGGAAAGAAGCGCTCATGAATTTGAAAAATCTGTATTCCAGCTAAAGCACGATGCTGCAACCGTCATATCAATCCAGAAAACGATCTTTTTGGTTTCTGCATTTTTCTTTCAGCAAACTTCGTTTTACTAATTATAATGGTCAAACCGGAAGTGCCAGCTAGACATATGATATATCGTTTTACTCACCATGCTCTATCGATTGGCATAGGTTTCATTTTGATATTTCAACATAGAAATGACCAGCATACTTCACCCATTTCCGGTCTAACCGGAAGTCGGGCATACTTCTAATTGCTACTGTAGATCACACACCCCCTGCACAGTCTGCATACCAATTTTCAGCAAAATCCGAGTGAGGCCGGAATCGTCGATTTTGGGACAACCTCTTAGTCGTACTGATTGTAGCCAAACATCATCTTGTGATGTGGAACTTGTGATTTACAAAATTGCTCTGTAAACGTTTTATTCCACTAATAGAAAAGATAGTTCTTCAGTAGTCACAAAAAGCAAACAGGATAACTACTCAGTTATTTATGTAAATGTTTAGAAAAACATTGAATCATATAGTTTGTTCCTGAAGGAGGAGTGAGACTTGATACTGTAGGTCCTTTTTTTTGAGGCATTTCCTCACTCCTGGGTGAGATATTAACTCGATATTTCGGCCCCGTGCCTCGAGCCTTCTTCGGGAGATGTTTTAGAAGTTAATCACATGAAGTTAATCACATGAAGCAGAGCGCATAACGAACGACTTTCGTCGTTGGTTCCTCGGACGAGTTGCTCATGTTGTTAATTCCGAGGCGGATGATGGCTGCACTGACAAGAGAGCTGCACTTGTGAGAGGGAGAGGGGGTGGAAGCGAAACGAAAGAGAAAAAAAAAAAAGGGAGAAAGTCCTTGACGACAATTTCTTAATTGCGTGAGGGGGGTGCGAGAGCGGCAGGGACGGTCTCTTCGAATTCAAAAAACGTTAAAATGAAAGACAGCGAGGCCAACAGAGAGAAGAATTTGAAAAATAAAATGAAATAAGATGAAACAAAACATAGTAAAATAAAATAGAATAAAATCAAATAAAATGATTAATATGTGTGAAAATGTAAATGAATACGTGGAAATAATTGAATGATAGACGTGGGAAGATTGGTAAGAGAAAATATTAATAACATTAATAATAGTAATAATAATATTAATAATTCAACTGAATTATATATATAAGAATGAATAAAGGCTGGATTAAAATTCGTCATGGATAGATTAAAATGTGACATGAAAGAAAAAAAAAACTATGCAAAGGAGAGGGTTAGATGAGGAGAGGGTGCAGCTCTCTTGTCAGTGCAGCCATCATCCGCCTCGGAATCAACAACATGAGCAACTCGTCCGAGGAACCAACGACGAAAGTCGTTCGTTATGCGCTCTGTTTCATGTGATTAACTTCATGTGATTAACTTCTAAAACATCTCCCGAAGAAGGCCCGAGGCACGGGGCCGAAATATCGAGTTAATATCTCACCCCGGAGTGCGGAAATCCCTCAAAAAAAAGGACCTACAGTAAACATTGAATCATTCAACTTACCTACAAGATAATGTTTTGTTCAATAGGTCATCGAAACAATTTACCTCACATTCAACAACTTCATTTTTTTTAACACATGGTCTTAGAGGATGATATACTCGTTGAATCTGTTGAAGGTTCAGAAAATTTAAGTTCTATTAATCATTATCTAAAAAAAACATATAATGCATACATAAATAATGGTACAAATCTGTAACAGAAACTTATATGCCTACACACAATGATACTAAGTTTTAGACAATATATTCCTCAAATGTCAAGTGAGAAAACTGATAGTTTAATTCGAAAAGAATCAACTAAAAAGTTGAATATAGAATAAAGAACATATTTAATAACTTTTTTCTTTAATAATTTGAAGAAAAATATGAAATATAAAAAATTATAGTAAAGAATAACATTAAACGAATCTATAAGAATGTTAAAGTTTTAGATAGCAGTAGAGAAGATATACAGGGTGGACCAATTAAATTGTTACAGCTAAATATTTCCGAAACGGTACGTGATAGAAAACAAATGTTTCAAGCAACACCATTTATTTTCGAGGGGGACAGTTGATGGTGTTAGTTTTAATTGGAACAGTTCATTGCTGACGCGGAGGTGGACGGTAACTTCACAATTTTCAATGGAAAGGGTGGTGAAGTAA
>JAFIDM010057042.1:43011-60577 GCA_023159025.1 Thereuonema tuberculata | reverse complement strand
AACATTCGATCATTTATTAGTTAATATAATCGTAATAGTTATTCAAACACTGCCTCTTTTTTTCTTTGTTTTTTCCAATTGATACTTTTGAGTGGTTCTTAAGTTACAAATAATAATGGTTTTTGAGTTACAAATAATGATTTTTCAGTATTCTACTTAATAGAAATACTGCTTTAATTCTTTCTTGACTCTCCTTTTTTATTCCAATTGATACTTTTCAGTAGTTCTTGAGTTACAAATAGTGATTTTTCGGTATTCTACTTAATGGAAATACTGCTTCTTTCTTTCTTGACTCTTTTTTTCATTCCAATTGATACTTTTCAGTGGTTTTTAAGTTACAAATAGTGATTTCTCGGTATTCTACCTAATGAAGTACTGCTTCTTTCTGTTTTGACTTTCTTTTATATTACAATTGTTACTTTTCAGTAAAAGTCAGTTCAGTTTTGACAGATAAGTCAAAAAAACAATATGAAGAGATTTGTAGTTCCCAAGGCCTAATGGATAAGATGTCTGACTTCGGATCAGAATGTTGCAGGTTCGATTCCTGTCGCGGATGTTTCATTGTAAAAATTCTTTCTATTTTTCATTCTCACAGAAAACTGCGCCGGACAGAAAGACACACAGACAGACAGAGAAATAAAAGATTTTAGTAATATAGATTGCTTGGTAATGACTGTTCCAAGCGAGGATTTTTTTCAGTTCCCAGTCAGAAAGAAAACGATAAATAGATTGAGACTGATGCACGAGTATATGAGTTTTATTGCTAATTAAATGTTGACAAAAATTACTTAAACAATCACAAATTAAAATAAACGAAATTTTCGGCTTTTAGCCTCACTGAAATTTTTCAAGATTATATCATAGTTAACATCAGCCGTTATTTCCGCTTCAATTGACAGAACTGATAACGCAGATAGTCTCTCTTGGCTCATCGTGCTTCTCAAATAGGTCTTAATCAATTTTAACTTTGAAAAACTTCTCTCAGCAGAAGCTGTACTGATTGGCACTGTGAGCGTTATTCTGAATGTTACGTAAACATTTGGATTACTTCTTCCAAATAAGTTGTTTGGCATCGTTGACAGAGTTTAGTGAATTGGATTTTAAAAGAGTTCTTCATACAGTTCATAAGGTTGTATGTCGAAGTATTCTACCTAAATCATTACAATGCTTGAGAAGGTCCTCTTTTCAGATAGATTTCAAATAATCGATATCGTAACTAAAACCAAATCGTTCATAATATTCATTGAGCGCTTTGAATCGACATTCGGTGTAAACTATGATAGCATCTACCATTGTGTAAAAAAAGTTAACTCTATACTGCATTTGAACAGATTGTGGAATCATCAATATCTTCATAACAGAACATTAGTTTTTTTCTTTGCTATGGTTTTTTTTTTAAATTGTGACTGAATTTCGTAACTACTTTTTTCTACAAACAATCGAGCTTCTGCAACGCTTTTTTTAAATCCTATAATATGGAATTCTTCAATCCAGCTACAAAATGAATGTAATGTGTAAATAGCGAGTTTCAAGTTCACTTGAACCGATTGCCAGTTTACTTATATGGTTCACACGTAGTAAAATCTCGTACCCCACAATAAACTCAAAAGAAAGCACAAAACCACTATTGATTTTAAAACCAGTAGTCCAAAAATTACAAAAATTAAACAGAGAAAATAGAATATAACTTTAAAAGGTGCTATCCAGGTAAAACATTATTTACAATAAGAGAAACCATTGCTTTGAAAAGTCAAATCCAATCAGGAAAATACTTAATAAAGCTGCTGAAGCTAGTGTTCGGCGCCGGCCGCACATAAGCTTAACTAGCAAATTTCGTACACTGCTACTGATCTCTGGGGGCAAATTTTTTTTTTTTGACGTTTTACACACAAATATGAAATATATGCAAAGAAAAGTATTTGGATACTTACCTTACAGATATGAAATAAGTCCCAAAACTTCTTTAAAATAAACAAATAGCTAGCTTTTCACTCACTTAGTAATAAAAACGGTAAGATAACGAATATCAAGTTGTTGTATGTGAAAGAAAGCAGGAGAGTGCGAATTTTGTGAAAGATGAATAAACAGAAAGAACTCGGAGATTCCCCGAGTCTCGCGCGCGATATCGCCTAACTATCATAGTGTTGCCAGACCACTCTCCGACTCTGGATAAGTACTACTGACGCGCACGGAAATATATACGAATAACTAAACTTTTAATAACATTGTTAAACTTTTTTTGCGAGGCGCCCTTCGGCGCGAGGCCGTCGGCGGTTGCCGACGTCGCCGACGCCTAGCGCCGCCACTGCTCTTCTTATAACTACTCCCCATGGATTTGGGGCAAATGAAAGATTCGCTTAAAGCTTTGCTGTATTTGTGTTTACTATACTTCCAAATTTAAAATATTATTCTCAACCCAAATAAACATTCTCTGTACAAAAACTTCGCTCAGATTATATCTGAGAGCGGATAGAATGGCAGTTTAAAAAGAGATATATTTTTACTTTGAATTATTATGTTTATTGAAATCTGGTAGGATTACTTATTATTAATAAAATGTTCATTCTATTAACGAAAGCGGATTATAAAGGATTTATATTATTTTAAAATATTGTAAATTTAAACTCTACAAGAATGGTTTCTAAATTACTCTGAGTAATTTGTTTGACAAAGCAAAAGGTTTTTGACATTCCTTAAATGATAAAATGAATGAAATTCAGGGACGTTTAGGATATTGTTTCTGACATTGAGTACATGCGTCCGCAATATTGAGTCATTATTCAATCGTAATCTCTCTGTAAAATTTAACAGCTTAATTCAGACTTGAAAGAATTTAGTAAGATGTGGGAGGGAATGGCTGTAACGTCGATGACGCTCATGAGCTTAGTAGCACATGGTTCATAAATTTCTTCAACACCACAGCTAATGACCTCAGTTGCACCAGAATCTGGTGTCAAAATTTGGACTTCTATGTTTCAGACGAAAGTTTCAGAATCATCCTAAGGTATCCTAAGAATATCAGTTTACATGGCTCATAATTGGTCAATAATTAGTAGCAAATGTTAGTTAAATTTTCATTGCACTTTTATACTTTTGCTATTTATATACTTCCTATTATCATCTTTTTGGTTTTGTTTCAGCATTCTTTACTGTTTTTACAATTTCTTTTTGTGAATCGATTCAATTGTCTCAGAAGATCTCCCAATTATTTAGATTTCATTGTCGTTAAAGTTTTCGTTTATCTATCTTTTGAATTAGCTCAATTAATTCAAGCTTCATTTAACAATAATTATAAATCAAGTACTTATTATTTCAGATCTATCAAAATCTACCAAGTAAAATACAACTACGGTTTAAAAGAAAAAATCCGAAAGACACTAATGATTATTCAGCAGTTGAAAATTCTCTGCAGGAAAAAACCAACTCAGATTCTTTTAAGTGGAGTGTAACAGGACTGGACAGAATATTCTCTTCAAAATCAAGCAAATTTACAAAATCAATTTGGAGTGTTGCTCTTATTTGTTTGGCTTCGATATGCGTTTATCAAATATATCATTTGATTAAAGATTTTATTTATGGATTGCCAATGACGACATCGGAAGTAGTAACTGATATTAACATTACTTATCCAATGGTTACTGTGTGTCGCATGAAGACGAGCAACTACAGTTTTATTTTGAAATATCTTAATAAAACGAATGAGTTCCAAAGAAATCTAAGCTACGAACATTTACTAAGAAGTCGGGGAAAGGAAAAAAACGGAGAACCTGATTTCTGGATAAAGTCGTTCGTTAAGTTTGTATCTCCGGTAAGTAAACTATTTTTTTTAAAATTGTTTAAAAATCAGGTATGTTTGAAACTAATGCATTTTAGTTTTTCTTCATTATAACAGTTCTTTATTAAAATAATGTTGAACTCAAAGGTAATGCATTTCACTGTGATTGCTTTAAAACATCTCATGAAATGTGACCAAAACTTCTTCTAAAAGTATTGATGTGCATTATTTCATTCAATGGCTTAACGTCAATGAACGCTTCAAAATTAATTAAATGAAAAATAAACAATATTACGAATCAAATGAATATTCAAAATAATGAATTTGTTTATATACAAATAACTGTATTGTATCTTTAACTGGCGTCAGCCATTTTACACAGATTCACTGTTTTTGAAGTAAACGTAATAGGAAACTTAATATTTTCAACATTAATATTGCAAAGCTTTTCTTTTTCTTTTTTTATTAGTTTATTTTTTTCTTTAAGTTTTAGTTTTTTATTTATTTATTTATTTTTTAATGTATCCTCATGAGTTTATTAGCTTGGAATTGTAATTAACAGCCCCTTTATTTCGTGCACATAAAAAACTGTAAGAAATATATTAAAGATTTTCAACAAAAGTATTACGTGGGTTGGGTAAAATTACATGAAATATAAGACAAAAATGCACAAGACTAAAAGTTCACTGATCTGTAATTGGAAATTGTGATACCGGGAAACCAAGATAGCCTATTTTATGTTTCCTGACCATCGTCAGTTGGAACCGCCCAGTGTCTTATAGCTCAGTTAAATCTGAAAACATATAAAGTAAACAACAACAATATTCAATATGAAGGCTCGTCGTTTCGTCTACTTTAGTTTATATGTTTTCTGAGTTCACTGAGCTATAAGATATGGGCGGATCCAACTGATGATGGTCAGGAAACCAGAAATAGACTCTGTTGGATTCCCGGTATCACAATTTCCAAAACAGATCAGTGAACTTTTAGTCTTACGCGTTTTTGTCTTACATTTCATACATTAAACGTTGCTTATTGTTTTCATTAGTAAATAAAACAATAAAATTGCTCCTTTAATAAAAAAAAACCAGTGTAAGGTCATGTAATTAATACTTATATTCTGTTTTGAAAAATTATGCTCAGATCTAGTGCTAATTCAAAATCCATCTTCACTTCAAGCACAACTATTTTGCCATCCGCTTCCCGTTTTCACAAATTTACAGTCTCTCTCTCTCCCTCAACCTTACAGAAAACCTTGGTGTTCCATTGTAAATGCTTACGCTATGCCATATGTATATATATTTATCAGCAAAGCTTTTTCGATTTTTATGACTGTTTAAATATCGTAAGGATCTTTAAGTAAGCAGTTACAATATTTTCTCTGTTATAATTTATTTTTAACTTTTTTTAAAGAAAGGAAAATATATTTGTTTTACAATGATGTGGTAATTTTTGTTCTGATATTTCCTCTTGATAAGTGATTTACTGTAACGTAAATATTCCAAAATGATCAGTTAAAACTTCTTTGAGTCTTGTTAAAGTATCCCACTACAGGCCTCATGGCCTGCCGGCGTGGACGTGTAGTCTGAGGCGTCGGTCTGCCGTGAGGCCATTGTGCCGGTACCTGGGTCCAAATCCCGGTCGAGAGCATGGATGTTTATGTGTTGTCAGCCTCTTCTTCACTTTCTCTTCAGTCTGATGTCATTCCGTAATGGCGTCCTGGAGAAGGCAACGGAAATCCACTCCAGCATCTGCTCCCTTGCATAGTTACGGCTTCTCGTAGGGGTTGCCTTTCGGGGGTCACTGGGGTTCCGTAGACTTGAACCAATCTTTCAATTGAACTACTACGGTATGGTACTATAGGCCTAGGCAGGCCCTTGGGGTAAGGTGAGGTAAGGCTCCCGGCACTTCATGACCAACGGAACTACGTTGAGGTCGGCTTATCAGCCCGACACCCACCCGCTTTTAACTCCAGGAAAAGAAACCTGGTACCTATTCTACAGAGGGCTCGATAGGCCATAGGACCTCGCATCCATTTGGAGAAGAATGAAGCGTGGAAAAATCCCAGCCCTCCGTCGACTTCTAACCCACAGCCAAGTGTCCTTAGCCACTCGGCTATCGGTCCGAATTTGAGTGTTGTGCATAGGCTTTTATTGTGCAATTAGAAATATAGTAATTTCGGAGTAAAAATTGAAAAGTTGGATTAAAAAAACAAGAAAAAGCAATTACCGTGTTCTACTAGAAGTCATAAATGCTTTAACTATGCATTTATATAAGTGAATAGAAGCTATATTTATAAACTAAAGAATTTCTAGATTTTTATTTTACTATACAACTTACCAAAGAGTTTTTTTTTTTACTTACTAGAGTTTTTCTATTTAGATCCAAATCGTCAACGTTATTATTATTTTACAATTTTTCACTGTGAAATTCACTGTTCTCAATTCACCAATGCCTTGCACAGCAAGAAAGTTTTCAATTTATCTTTAAAATATAAATTAATATTGACAGTTGAATATTTTTCTGGAGACCCTCGAAAAACCAAGTTTATGAAACGATCTTAGAACTTGGTTAAAACGTAGGCAATATATTTTTTTTAAATTTCAAAGAAATATTGTAGCAGATTATCAAAATTTGATGAAAAGTTTCATTCAAAATTTTGTAGTTCTGCCACTCTGATAAAAAAAAAGATAGCAGTAGTTTGTTAGTTGATCAATGATGAGAAAAATATATTCAAGTTGATCTTTTCAGTCTGGATGTTATCCTTGTCATTTAGGAAGAATGATTGCTGCTTTCCTAAAAAAAAATAAGGTCATAATTTCAGTTCGTTCTGTGCACAAAATGGTCATTTTTGATTACAAACTTGATCCTGTTACATGATCTTATTAAGACATTATTGCCACTTTTTCCTAATGTTATTTTGTAATAATTTTAATATACATAGATAATAACATTACAAAATAACATTACAAAAAGAACCTCCAAAATCAATATAAAAATCACTTGGAGCCTCTTTTATAACGTTATTTTGTATTCTTATTATCTACGTACATTAAAATTATTAGAAAATAACATTATGAAAAAGTGGCAATAATGTCTTAACAAGATCAGGTAACAGGATCAAGTTTTTAATAAAAAATAACCATTATGTGCACAGAACGAAATGAAATTTTGACCTTATTTTATTGGCTCCAGGAAATTTGTTCGATGGTAATTTGTTCGAGGCCATTGGTTCGAATGGTAACTTGCTCGAACGGTAATTTGTTCGAACGGTAATTTGTTTGAAAGGAAAAATGTTCTAAAGGAAAACTATTCCAAAGAGAAGATCAATAATAAAATTTTATATAATGAAGTATTTTATTCTACAGTTACATATATATCCAATAAATTTTAATATGAAATATTGTGGGCAACGCCACAATAATAACAATATCACATCCCGTTACATATCTATTTACAACATTTAATAACCGCGCAGTAATAACAATAACACTTGAGCAAATATTTATATGGTGGCTGAATGGAGTGGGGTTATATCCCTTAACCAAAGAGGTAAATAAACAACATAGAGAGGTCATAGCGCCGCCATCTTTGAAGCAAATTGAATAGATTAGACGTTCAAAAGCATGGCTGCCAGAAGTACGTATTGCTGCCACCCGGAGCGCTGTAGGTCACAGATAGCCTCTCTACCAACATAGACTGGCGATTACATGTATGCGATATATTCATATTTATTTTGTTATCTATACTTAAAGTTTCATAAACTATAATATAAGTTAGTAACTAGCAATCAAAACCATGTTTAATCCATTTACTCTGTAAAAATAGAAAATCGTCGAGATACTAGTATGCCTACAAATATTTTAAATTAAACAACATTTCAAACTTATCTAAAGTACGATATATTACTAGTTTCATTACTCCTATTCTTACAATTGTATGCTGAACACACACTGGGCATGATGTACGATAAACAGCAATACGTTTATTCTCTCCCTCGATCACAAACACGTGTTTCAGTATGGACAAAACCTGGCAGCCATGTTTGGTAACGTCTAATCTGTTAGTACTTATTGCTGCCACCCGGAGCGCTGTAACTCACAGATAGCCTCTCTATGTTGTTTATTTACCTCATTGCCCTTAACAGTACTTTTTATTTTGTTCTTCCTTCGTGGGCCCCGGGACCGTTACGGTAGCTGTGAAGGCTCTACGGGAACCCCGAAAAGTGACGGCTGACGGGGCCATGGTGAAGCTACGATAGGCCTAGCAAGCCAGTAGTGGATTTTTGTTTGCTTTCAAAACAGGAACTAGCCTCGGAAAGGACAGATGCAGACGACGACCCGGAATGTACAAACGGACTACGAATTTTACAAATGGATTACGAAAGAGTGAGAATGGGAAAATGACAAATTTAAGAATTGGGACGCTGAATATACTTACTTTGAATGGGAAGGTAGATGAACTGATTACAGTGATGGAGGAGAGGAATATAGACATCTTTGGACTCAGTGAGTCAAAATGGAAGGGAAAGGGAGAGAAGGATTTGAGGTCGGGATACAAACTTTTCTGGAAAGGGAACGACAGGACAGCAAGAAATGGAGTAGCTATCATAGTAAACGACAGAGTAAAAAATTTAGTTGAAGAGGTGATATATCTGTCAGAACGGATGATTAGTATCAAAATTAAAAATGGTAATGAGATGGTACAATTAGCGCAAATTTATGCTCCCCAAGTAGGCTGCTCCAAAGAAGAAAAAGAAAGTTTTGAAGAACTTATGGAAATAAATATTGAAAAATGCAACATTATAATGGGAGATTTTAACGCACAAGTGGGAAAGGATAGAAAGGGGTATGAGAGAGTTCTAGGCGCCTTCGGATGGGGAGACAGGAATGTGGAGGGAGCAAACTTGTTGGATTTGTGTCAAAGGAACGGATTACGAATGGGAAACAGCAGATTTAAGAAGAGAGAAAATCATATGATTACAAGGTATAGCTGGGATGGAGTAACTAAGAGTGTAATCGACTACATTATTACTGATGAAGGTTGGGGAGAAAAATTAAAGAATGTTAAAGTGATCCCAAGCGTTGCAATGGATGGCGATCATAGACTATTGGTAGGGGATCTTCAGATACGACCGATGAAATTGAGAACAATGAAGTCAGTTAAAAGAATTAAGATATGGAAGTTGAATAAGGAAGAAGTTAAACAAGATTTTAAAGAACTGATAACGACAGGATTGCCAAGAGAGGGAACTGCAGGAGTTGAAGAAGAATGGTCAAAGTTCAAGATAGCTTTTGTCGAGGCAGCAGAAAAAGTATGTGGGAGAACTTCAGGAAGGGCTAACCAGAAGGCAAAGCGAAGTGAATGGTGGAACGAGAATACAGTAAAAGCTGTGAGGGAAAAGAACAAAGCATGGAGAGAATTGTGGAAAAGCAGGAAAATAAAGGATGGAGAGGAGATAATAAAGAAAGGCTTATATGAGAACAAGAAAAAGGAGTGCAGAAGAATAATACGGGAAGAGAAAGAGAAAGCATGGGACGAATTCACAAAGAAACTGGAAGAAGATGTAGAAGGGAACAAAAAACTTCTATACAGAATGATCAGAAATAAGAGAAAACCAACTGAAGGGGCTTCAATTTTGGAAACAGAAGAGGGAAATCCAATTGAGACAGCTGCGGAGATAAGGAAGCTGTGGGAGAGCTATTTCAAAAACCTTTTGAACAACAAAGAACAGGAAAATGAGCACGCCAAGGGAATCCAAGTGGAGATAAGTAAAGGTGAAAGGTCAAAAGGAAACCCACCATCATGGCAAGAATTGGAAGAGGCAGTAAAAGTAATGAAAAATAATAAGGCAGGTGGACCGGATGAAGTTACTATAGATATGGTGAAAGCTGCAGGACCGGAGGGAGTACAGTGGTTGTATAGAGTGATGAGGACAGTTTGGGAGGAAGGCACAGTACCTGAAGATTGGGGAAAAGGAGAAGTGATACCGATCTTCAAGAAGGGGAACAGGAGACTGTGTAAGAATTATAGAGGAATCACCTTGATGAGCCAATGCGCTAAAGTGTTCGAAAGAATTCTCCTGAACAGAATGAAAACTAAGTGCGAGAGATTGTTAGGTGAAGAACAACATGGGTTCCGGCCAGGGAGAAGTACAATCGATTTGATTTTTTCAGTGAGACAGATGGTGGAAAAGAAGTGGGAATTTGGGAAGAAAGTGTATATGGTGTTCATCGACATAAAAAAGGCCTACGATATGGTGAACAGGAAATACATATGGCAAAGTCTAGAGGAACTGGGAGTGGATCCATACATAGTGAACTGGATAAGAGAAATATATAGGGTGAACCGATGTAGAGTAAGAACCACAGAAGGGCCAACTGGTTGGTTTGAAATCCAGAGAGGATTAAAGCAGGGGAGTGTTTTGTCGCCAATGCTGTTCAATATAATAATGGAATGGGTAGGAAGAAAGGTTAAGGAAAACTTACAAAAACAGAGTAAAGACGCAAAGCATATGATCTTCGCAGATGACATTGTAATATGGGGTGAGAAAATTGTTGACGTACAGAGGGAATTGGATGAATGGACTCTACAACTGAAACTAGTGGATCTTGAAGTTAGCGAAGAGAAAAGTGAAGTGATGGTGGTAGGACGGGACAAAAACCTGGAAAGGGATATCTGCATAAACAACAGGGCATTGAAGATCACAGATAGTTTTACTTACCTAGGGACCGAAATAACAAGTGATGGTAGAGTGGAGCATGAAATCACAAGACGGTTGGAGAAAGGGGGAAAGCTATACCAGGGAGTGAGATACCTGATATGGGATAAGAAAGTCCCAAGGAAGGCAAAAGAAATAATCTATAAAATGTATTACGTGCCTATAGTCACCTACGCAGCGGAGACATGGGTGATGAATGCTAGAGACTGGAGTAGACTTCAAGCTGGGGAGATGAAGTTTCTTAGAGGTATAGTAGGGAAGACTCGATTAGATAGAATGAGAAATGAGGATATCCGGGAGGAGTTGGGGGTAAAAAGTTTGAGGGAAAAGGTGGAAGAGGGAAGGCTGAGGTGGTTCGGGCACGTGAAAAGAATGGAAGATGGTAGGACTCCTAAGGTTTGGCATGAGTTAAAAGAAGGAGGGAAGAGACCAAGAGGGAGACCGCGTAAGCGATGGCTGGATGATGTGAAGCACAGCCTGGAAGAGAGAGGCATCCCATGGGAAAGAATATGTAGAGAAGAGGCTTGGAAGAACAGGGAGAGGTGGAGAGGCCTAGTTAATTCCTAGACCCACAGTTGGTGGAACGGGAAAGGATATGTATGTATGTATGTACAATGGTAACCTTGAAATAATGGTGATTATTAAAATAATAATAATCGGATCATTATAATAATGATCCTCACCCTAGGTTATGGTTAGTTACATTCCAAGCAGCGTCTTAAAAGATTATTTTGGAAATGTTGTTAAGTGATCATTCAAACCAGGGATCGCTAATGAAATACTTTCCGTGCGTATAACTAACTTAAGAATTGTTTATGCGCTGATAAATGTATTTTCTTTAAATAAATATTCAGAATTGTTAAAGAGAATATTTTTCGAACACCCACTAGGAAATGTTCGATTCGAAAAAATTTCCGTTCGAAAAAATACCTATCGAATATTTTTCCGTTCGAACAAAATACCTATCGAATATTTTTCCGTTCGAACAAAATACCTATCGAATATTTTTCCGTTCGAACAAATTACCGTTCGAACAAATGACCTGGAACAAATTACCGTCGAACAAATTTCTTTTGAACAAATTTCCGGACATCATAAAAAGAGTTGCAACGTTATTGACACGAAATGGTTTAGTAGCAGGAGTGTCATTTGGTTTTTCCTACAATTCTCTTGAAGATAAACAGAAATGCAAGTGGAGATAATAAAATTGTTAGGCTAAGCAAATTACAGAATTACAGTGGCAAGGCAGTCAACAGTTTAAAAAGCAAGATATTTTAGTTCAGTTAAGTATTGTCGCATCTTTTTTAGTTCATTTTCTATTTCGTTTTAGAATCCGGCAGTTTAGCTGTTTCAAACATTTTTAAATTTTTAAATTTAATATTTACTTCTTTATCTATTTATGTTTTGCCCTACATGTGTTTCATTATATAAATAAAAAGAAATCATTGTATTAGGAAATGGGAAATGTAGTCGTCAGCACTTCACCTTTTACTTTGAGAATCTGCCAATTCAAAACCCTGTTAATCATTCGATGTACTATGAGCTTTCTTTTATTTTGATCATTTCATCCCGGGATTTGTAATGCGTTTAGTGGTTTGTTCTTTGTTTAAGTAAGATTTTTGTGTTTCAACGTATATTTGAGCTCTCTTTGATCTTTAATCTAAAATCTTACTGTTCGCAATTCTTTGTCAGTCTGTCACGTTTCCCGTAGAAACAATTGGCATTTCACGTGATTATGAAGGGGTTTTTGAGACAAAGTCCCCAAGCATAATAGCTTTATCCCTGGACACAGCCGCGATCCCATTGCTAATATGCTTGATGGATTATCTCTTCAACGATCATCGCTGGAGCCTTTCTTTCTTTTAACCCTCGTGGAGTAAGTACTAAGACTGCGAAGGTGGAAATCGCTCTAAGACAGAGAATAATAACATGATTCACTTCAGAATCCGAAGAATTAAGCAAATTCTGGGCGGTGTCGAAGAACTATACTAGCCTGCGATGGTTCTGTTTTGTAACTTTTGATGACATATAAAACATAATGTTTTGGGGCTTATAATAGACATAATATAATAGAATATAGAAAATAAAAAGCTCTCGATTCTAGTCATGTTGACGTTTCTTTGTTTCAGGCTTTTCCGTGCATGTGCTCTTCTGGAATCATCCCGGTGCAACAACCAGCAATAGTCCGCCATCATTGTAGTATTCCATCTTCAACGCTTTTCCATTTCCATGATGCCCTGATGGAATCTCTCACCCATCTCTTCACTAACAGCATCCAGATTCTCAAAGAAGCAGTCCAAATGTGAATGCAGGAAATGAACCTTCAAACTCATGGAACAGCCTACATTTTGGTACTTCTGCAGCATAGTCTCATCGATAGACTTGAAATTCAGATCCTTCTTGTTGCCGAGAAAATTGGTTACTACGTCTTTAAAGGCGACCCAGGCTTCTTTTTCAGCAACTTCTATTTCTTTTTCAAAATTTCCATCTTTGCAATGTTTTCTAATGTCCGGACCCGTAAAACACCCTCTTTTTGCTTTGCGGTTGACAAGGCTTGAAATTTGTTACAAAATGTACTGGAAGCATTTACCATCTTTTCATAAGGCTTTCACAAATTGCTTCTTCAAGCCTAATTTAATATGTAGAGGTGGAAAGGAGAACTTTCGTTAACTCGATGAGAGATTTTTGGAGCATATTTTTTACTCCAGGTTCCAATGAAGCTCGTTGTCGCCAATTTTCTGTTTCCAATGATTTTCCCTGTCTCTGCTATCCCATTCACATTAAAACAAGAAACTTTGTGTATCCGCCTTGCTGTCCAAGGATCATCAATATTACATTAAGATCACCACACATGATCCACTTATGATCATCGTACTTAATTTTCTGGAGAATAAATTTGAAATTGTCGTATCATTCTTTTAACTGTACAGAATGTCCTATGGGTTTTGACGCATACATGTTTCCGTAGTGATGCAGGACAACTTTAAGGCTTTGTTTCGATTATGATTAGTCTCCAAAAAAATGCTTTGGTACGGAATGTTGAATGTCTTAAACAGTCCAAATACAACATTACTGAATACTAAGTCTCCTTCTTCCGAAAAGTATGGAATAAAATCTTTTTCTCTGTGCCTGAACCAGGAAAACAAAGCGCCAGCTGCAAGCAAATTCCTATGTTTAAGCAGTGAACCAGGCAATTCTGAAGACTCTTTTGTCAGATGTAAGTGGCGAATCAAATCGTTCAGTTCTGTTTGTGTAAATGATTGAGGAATAGAATTGCCAGGTTCGTACTCCTCTTCATTATATTCGGTTTCTTCACTTGATTCAATTTCTGAACCATCAACTTCAGGTACATGTTGTGGTTGCATAGTCACTGGTACGTCTGGACCATGAGGGACAGGACGTAAAGCCGATGGCAGATTTGGATACGCGATATTCTTTTTATTCTTCACATTGAAACCATGAACAAAGGTTGAATAAAAGTAGCAATCATCACTATGATTTTGTGGCTCTTGCCAGACCATCGGAACGCCAAATCTGAAAGCATATTGTTCACTCTTTGACCACCGTCTCAGTCCTTCAATATACGTACAGCAAACATAGTGGGGTGCCCAAGTTTCGACTTGATCTCCGACTTTTACACGAAATACGTGAGATTGCACGAACGATGTTATGTCTTTTTGGCCTTGACACCATTAACTCACCACAAATGTAACAAAAGGAATCAGCAGACTTCTTACAGCCTCTTGACACCATTTCGAACACTTTATGTTTGCTTTTTAGCATATATCCGCCGACACAAACACTTTTGATCGCGGAGGATACGCACTAATGCTTGCGGCAACACTGACAGTTGAGATGTACAACACTTTTAATGATGAAATTACTGCCATTAGCCATTTTATGATGTCAACGATTCGTTTTATCTGTCAGTCTGTGTTATAAACTGCTGTTTGTAAAAAATGCAACACCATGAAGGAATCATCAGAATGAAATGAAATTTAATGCCTACACGACTTGTATTGGTACAAATAAAAGACGAAATTTTCAAAGCAAAAAAACAATATTAGATGTTCCAAATCAGTATTTGGTGTAGCCACCACGCGCTGCAATAAATGCTGCTATACGACGTGGCATGGAGTCAAACAGATTTCGAATGTCTGCTTGTGGAAGAGAATTACATATCGCTTGTATTCGCAGCCAAAGTTCGTCTTTTGAAGCTGCAGGACGCGGATCAAGAGCGAGACGCCGACCAACCACATCCCACACGTGCTCAATAGGCGACATATCCGGTGAATAAGCAGGCCACGGAAGAAGTTGCATGTGTTGGGCTGAACAGAAGTCTCGAACAGTCTTTGCAGTATGTGGGCTTACATTATCCTGCTGAAAGATAGCTCCAAGGATGTCTTGAAGGAAGGGTACGCCTTCAGACTGCAGCACTTCACGGACATACCTGTTGCTATTGGGATTACCCTCAATTCGTAGCAAATTAGATCGTCCATGATTCGAAATCGATCCCCCCGGACCATAACTGCGGGTGTTCGGCCACTATGTCGTTCGATAACGCACTCTGGAAGGCAGGGTTGACCGGCATAGCATCTAACACGAATGCGGTCATCATGGTCCCACAAATTGAATCGTGATTCATCTGACGCAGCCATCGATGTTTTGCCATGAGAGGGATATTACATAAAGGCACCCATGCATGCAGTCCACGTTTAGGAAACGTCGACGAATTGACGAAGCCGACATTAGTACACCTGTAGCAGTAGACCAACTTGCTGCCAACTGCCTGGAGGAAGCTGTACGGTCATTCAGCGCCATGCGGTGCAGGTATCGATCGTCGTCCGCTGACGTCACCTTTCGTCGTCCACTGCCAATTTTTCGAGTTGTTCGGTGCTCGTCGATCCACTGATTCCAAACTCACATCACTGTGGAACTCTTCCGCTGCACAGGAGCTGCTATTGCGCGATAGGAAAATCCTCCTTCTTGAAAGCCGATAACCCTCTCCCGTTCAAACTCCATAAGTTGTTGGAACTTCTTCTTCTTCCGTCGTGGAGGCGTACTTAGGTCTCACTAAACGTTCGCCACTAACAAATCATCATTAACTATTGTAAATGTTCCGCTACAGCCCTCTATTTATAGGCTTTCAGCATCAGTTTCAGCTCGCACGACACGCATGCGCGGTGGCTCTGAAAATTTACTATTTTGCAAAACATCCTATAATTGACATTTGCTGCAAATTTCATTCAATTCTGATAATTCCTTCGTGGTGTTGCATTTTTTACAAACAGCAGTGTATATTAGTGGATTTTTTTCGATATATAACACATTTTGCAAACTGCGATTTTCAAAAATAATCTGACATGATGGACAGAAACTAACTTTGGATTCAGCACAGAAATATACATAGGAATCCATAATCAAAACTTGAAAACATGTTGCAACCTAAACGATGCAGGCCTATGTTATTGCTCGGTGCTGATTTTACTTCGGAAACCAGAAAAATGACAAAAAATATTCCTCTTGGCACAGCAAGCCACGAATATTCTCATATTTTTTTATGAGAACTATTTTATATGAGAAGAATTTTTTTTGAGACTATTCTTCTTACATAGTGAGAAGAATTGTTATAGATTAAAGCCATAATCTTCATCACACTTTCGTGATTCTAAATGATTGTAAGAATCAGTGCCAAAATCTATCACCGAAGCTGCTAGGCATACTAGCCTTCAAAAAAAAGTATCTGTGAAAATTTGTAAATACTACATTAATTAATCACAGTCATTAATGACTGACTCAGAGCCTTTTCGAAGAAACCTTAGCATTCAGAGATTAACAGCCCTTCTGTATTCTGAGGTTAAAGAAGCAATTAAAATTCGAGAAATTAAAAACTTAGGAACTGATAAAGAACTTAACATTGTTTATTTTTTTTATTTAGGAGTTTCGGATTTTTCTGAAAGGATAATCGTCGTCTGTCAAAAATTATCCATTAAGATATCCTTGATTGTCTTTCTTAAGGTTGAAAAATGACATGTTATAGTCTTATAATTCTTTTATATTTTAAATGTTTAATTTTTCTACACAACCTGGAGTATAAGCTGCTGCAGAAGAATTAAAATGTATATTTAGAATCTTTATTCATAAAATTATAAATCTCTGTTGCATTAAATTACTCTGAATTACATTGTTTTTGTCAGGTTCTGTCCTGCGACTGAGTCTGTAATATATTTTTTTTTGCAGATTTCATAGAATTAATTTGTGCTTGATATTCATTTTGGGAAGTTACTTTTGTTTTCTTTCTATGACATAATTCCAAATCTATCTCAGATTGGCAAGGATTCATGATCAATATTTACTATTATCATTGCATTAGATATTTATTTTTTAAAAAAATACTTCATCACTCATGAAAAAAATCCATATATTTAATGTGTTAAAAATTAAATTTTTGGAAATAAAAAAACATCTTTCCTTTGTCAAGCTATTGCATGATGGAATAAGAATTTCAAAATAAGAAAACAGGAATAACGACCCATCATTTAAAGAAACAAGAAACTTCTACAACAATATGAATCATATCATTATTAAACATTCTGATACACAATAAACCAATAATTTATTAATAAAACAGATAAATTGAAGATCAAATTATTATCTATATTTTGACAATAAAAACAATAATAAAATAGTAAATTCAATAATATGCAACAATCAAAAATAAACCCCGCTATGTTAAAATATAAGTTCTTCAAATTTTGTGGTTTTTGTTTCAGCTTCATTTTATCATTTCTTCAGCTGTTTAAACGAATTTTTCGTTGATTTCTATCCCTTCGTTCCTATTTAAATTTTGACCTCTAGTATTTCTTATAAAAATACTTTCAATTTCTAATACTTTCAAAACACTTTCAGCTTTCTATTATAAAAAAAAATGGTTTCTTATTCTACAAGAACCACAGCGAACCTTCAGATATTTCATTTTCGGTCACTTATTGATAGACACGAAGTAACCGCAGACCTCTACACGTCATAAGCTTCCTATCAAGGCATCACAAATGTCTGTACGACTTAAC
>JAFIDM010057042.1:30886-43001 GCA_023159025.1 Thereuonema tuberculata | reverse complement strand
AAAGCATCACAAATGTCTGTACGACTTAAAGTTAGGTTGCAGATGTGGTGATTGATAAAAACCTTTTACATTCTACAAGTCATAAGCTTCCTATCAAGGCAGCACAAATGTCTGTACGACTTAAAGTTAGGTTGCAGATGTGGTGATTGATAAAAACCTTTGACATTCTACAAGTCATAGGCTTCCTATCAAGGCATCACAAATGTCTGTACGACTTAAAGTTAGGTTGCAGATGTGGTAATTGATAAAAACCTTTTACATTCTACAAGTCATAAGCTTCCTATCAAAGCATCACAAATGTCTGTACGACTTAAAGTTAGGTTGCAGATGTGATGATTGATAAAAACCTTTTACATTCTACAAGTCATAAGCTTCCTATCGAGGCAGCACAAATGTCTGTACGACTTAAAGTTAGGTTGCAGATGTGGCGATTGATAAAAACCTTTTACATTCTGTATAGAGGTCACTAAAGGTACAATCAGGGTCTTGAAAATATTAACTAAATTCCGATTGGCTGTAAACATAAGAATTTGCAGTAACAATATTATTTATTAGCAGAAGTTTAAATAGATCTTAATCTACTTCATAATCGCCCTTTAAAAAGACACTTGTTCTGCATTAAATTACGAATATTTTGTATTAAATATACGCTTCAAATCCTGAAGAAAACGAAAACCACTGTTTTAAGTTCTCAGATGTAGTGTAAGTATTTTGAGACTTATCACTCAAAATGTGTAAGTAGCTGCTCTGGTGCAGCAGCGGTGTAGACTCGTGCTTTGTCATGAATACAACAACTCCAAAACTGAATAGGATTCGTTTTTTCTTTCGAATACCTCTTCTGTAGCTAAACATGCCGCATGATCTTTCTAGCATAAAGTGTCTTCTTTTATTTCTTTAGCCTTGAAGATTCACTTTCCCCGCGTTATATTGATTACTCTTACTTTCAAATCGAGCTCTAATCTGGATATTCTGGATAGTCCATTTTTAGAAGATGATGATTTTTAATTAGTGGTAATCTTCTTTAGCAGATTTCTGTAACAAACTTCCTGCTTTAACTATTAGTAAAATTAGGTCTCTTTCGTTCTGTAAATTAAAATACTGTTCCTCTCAGACGACATGAAGATGTCGTTTTGTTGCTAATTTCTATTGAAAAAATAACATTTGATTTCCACTACATCCAAAGTATTGTTAAAGAATGCTGATTGCAGATTGCAGTAATTGAAATACTATCAGAATTGGAGAAAACTTCGGATATTTCTACTTGTCTTATAGAGCAGTGATTAAGGATGGACTATGATACGCATTTATTCAGTGTTTGATGGTTCTTCTCATGCAGATGTTCATCTTCTCTCGACGATTGCCTGAATAAGGAAATTAATTTTGTGCCCTGAAATTCCCGTCCTTTTACACTGATTAACAGAGAAAAAAATTGAAGTGATTGTTGATATGAAAAGAGCACGCTGAGGTAATGAGAGGCCTGAAATAGCTGGAATATATTTTGCTGGTTCATTATATCTAAAAGATGGATTCAATTCTTGGGTTGTTCTGCTAAACTGTGTGGTGTACAGGATAATCTTTGTCGTACCTCAACTTCCATAATGCTTTGCGACGATTTATAGTTCGCTTGAGACAATCAAGAATAGTTTATAAGGAAAATGGGACAGATTCATATTTCGTAGTTATTATTTTTTTTTTTTTTTTACGGTTCGCACCAAGAGCGATTTTCATTGCGGAAGTTCTGGATTCCATAAATAATCTATAAAATTTCTAACGAAAGATTCTGAGGTGGTTTCCGTTGCCTTCCTCAGAAAGTTATTAAGAAATTATTTAAGACATTTTGTAGGTGCTAGCCATCAATTCAAAAAATTGAACTAGGAGGGAATTATAGGTTATGACATAACCATTCTATTTGGTCCACTTATACAAATTCATTGAAGTACGGAGGGTTTTGTTAGGCTCAGTTTTATTATCAATCTGTCCGGACGCCAAAAACTAAAAGGTTTATTTAAGCTTCAGAAGGAAATTAAACTTATTTATAGGAATTCTTAACACTTCTCTTTCAATGTTATGTCAGTAAACATTAAGATTCATAATATCTTCATTATCAGCTATTGTTTTCGAGGAAAATTGTTCTTATTCATATTTTGGATGATAATTGTCAGTATAGAAACATTTGTGTAGTTCACTGTGTTCACTTCCGTACTTTAAATTATTATTCCTTTTTCGTAACATTTCTCACATCTTGAGTCGAAGCAAAAATAAGTAATAAAATACTGAGACTTAAATACACTCATTAAATAACCAAGGCTTAACGAAATAAAAAGTTATTGTTAATTAACTTTAGAAAAATGATTTGAGGAAAAATTTTTTTTAAAGACAATGAAGGCTCTCCTTCTATTACGTTATCATTATGACTGTATTGTAATAACTATACTAATTATTATAATATTATTTGTTTTTCAATATAAATAACTGAAACATTTCAGTAAAAACCCTGGTCAATTTAACTTACACAAAATAAAAATAAAGGTTCTATTTTTTCTCCAAACACCAGCAAATGTCATTACAAGCCATGGTTCAAAACTGTTAATCATTTCCATTAATCTCTATATAAATTAATTATCTCACAAGTAAAGGGCACGAAAGACTCACCGGAATTGCGGTTCAGACCATATGCATTCGAAAGATCTTCTATAAATAAGTTAACCAGCAAAATTTTAGCGGCAGACAGCCTTGGGTGTAGGAGTTATGAGAGATCAAAGTTAACCTGGTGGCCTATAGGAAATCACTTATTTTTCACTGCAGTAGGCTTATAAGTAGCCTGTAACCGTAGATAAAGATGAGACACACAAAATAAGCATATATTGACAGGAAAATAAGCAGGAAATTTTATTGATCAGCTTCAAATCCGATACAATCGATGTGAAGTTCAGAGAATAGGGTGTGCGAAAGGCAGGTACTCTGTTCACAGTAAGCACATTTAACGAATGCAATGCTGTCACACTTGAAGAACCATTCATTGACGATTGAGTCGAAGCAATAGTTGTTAGTACTTATCCATGGATCATGGTTGAGTGTCCAGGTACCCGCATTTGTAGAATGCATTCTTTATCGGCATTTGTCGGACAGAAGAAGTACACTTCACATGGATGGATGAAAAAAGAGAAGTTAGAGGCAGAAAGAGGTGCTCTGTTCCGCCTACTCTCTCCGGCAGGCTGACCTGTTCCCGGACTTGACCGTCTCCTCCTCCTCTCCTGTTGGCTGTCCGCCCGGCAAACTCGACCAGTGAATTCCCCCTGGGACAAGCTTTCATGAAAGGTGCCACTTGCCCGGCGACTCCGGTGACGCAGTTGTATCCTCTACCTTGTTAGTGAAGAGAGTATCTGCCTTTCGGACTCTCTGTTCTCTGAACTTCACATCGATTGTATCTGATTGGAAGCTGTTCAATAACGATTTCCTGCTTAATTTCCAATCAGTATCAGCTTAATGTGGCTTTCTCATCCTTATCTAAGATTGTAGGCTGCTTATAAGCCTCTTGCAGTGACTTATAAGTGATTTCTCATAGGCAACCATATTAACTTTGAGCCCTCATAGCTCCCATATCCCTGGCTGCTTGCCGCTAAAAATTTGGCTGGTTGACTTAGTTATGAAAGATTTTTCGAATGGATATAGTCTTAACCGGCAACTCCAGTGATGCTATCGTGCCCTTTACTTGTCAAACATAATCTAGAAGACTTTGAGGACTTTAAATCTGGACTGAGAAGCTCAAATAACAAACTTTTCTAATGAAACTGATATTAAAATTTCAATATGATTGTTGGCTTTGGGTTACATGTCTTGGTTGAAATCCAATGTAATTAGCCTACAATATTATTCATTACAATATAAGCATTACTTTTGCAAATGATTTCCTTATTATATTGTTTCCTTTCAAATTTTCTGATCTTTTTCCGAAGTCTAGTCCGAAGGAAAGATAAATTCTTTAATTTTGATTGTAGTCTGTTCCATTTACCATTTCACTGAAATATGTTTAGATTCGATTTCATCTCATTGAACTTTGGATCACAATGTGTTTGTCAATAGTAATACTCCCATTAACTGGTAGTATGAAAGATATCTTCAAATGTTTCAACATTGCATGATGCTATTTAAGAACTTCTTTTGTTTTACCAATAGCAGAAATAACTCCAATTTTATAAAACTAAATCTAATGTACAATTCTAAAATAATAATTTTAACCATTAACTCAAGAGAGAAACTTTCCAAATTCAAGTTCAATTCAATTCAAATTCAAGACAATAAAGGTTCCGATTCTATTAAATTATCATTGGGACTGTGTATTATTGATATTATTATTTATCTTTTTCACCATAAAATAACTAAAGATTTTAATAAAAACTTTGGTGAATTTACTAAAAGGCATAATTGCGTTTTTCAAATAGCTTTCTTTGAAATTCTAGAATGATTTTAATATAATCAGTAAGCTAATCAGAAATCTGAAAGTTACAAACTGCTTTTTTTCCAGTGTTTTAATGCATCAAATATAATTCTATCACAATCATGGCAAGAAGCTGGAACTTGTCTGACTTTCCATTCATGTAAGTATTGTTCCATTTATCTGTTCTGTAAAAGAAATGGTTTGACGAATCCTAAAAAAAAAAAATCATATTATTTTGTATTTTTAGTTCTATTTTTTTTCTTTTTTTTTAGACTTCAAATTATCTGGAAGCTGTAAAACAAAGCAAACAAAGCTTTTAATATTAAGTAAAGCTATGTTTTTTTTTAAATTAATCAACTGCGTTATCAAGATAAATGAATAAAACAAAAAATTTCGATATTATAAAAATTCTGTATTGTTTTTTGTTTGTTTTCTATTATATTTTCTCCCTATGCAAAAATTACATTTCGAGAACAATTTCGCAATTAAATTTCACGTTTTTTGTTAGATAATCTTAATAAAAACAATTATTTAGCCAATATACATCTACTTCACAATATAATCATTTGTACTCTGAATTATTTATACTGTATTCTGAAATATAAAACTATATGTTGTCGTGATTTATTTTGATTATTTTGATTATTTTCCAGTCACACGTTTATTTTTATATGCTTTTTATATATTTTTCTCTCCTTGTTTGTTGATATCATAAATCTTTACTATAAGGTCAATCAATATTTATTTTATCCTAAATTCCAATTATATTGATAACTTACTTTTCATGTATTCTTTAATTCTCTGAAACTTCAATTTTTATTTGCAGTAGATTAGGTTTGTTATTCTCCTTTATTATCATCGCATGGATTTCTATTTTAATTACTTGTTTTTGTCTTTATCTATTTTTCATGACGTGTTATTGTGTAGATAGCATGGAAGATGGAGTCGATGCTATCGGGAGTTTATGTCAGGTTCTGAGATTTTCGGTGTGATTTGGTGAAGTCGTAGCGTGTGGGGTATTTAAGGTCGTTGTTACACCTTTTCGTGGTACGTTGTGTTTTGAGCGGGTGTTTGAAGTCATGTTTACTCTTGGGCTTTGTTAATGGAAATGTATTTGATTAGTAAGATCAGCCTTTTCGGATTTAGAACGGACATCGGAATCCGCTTTTATCCTGTGCTATTCTGTGTGTGAACTACTAGTGGTCCCTCTTCTCTGTTATCTTTAATGTATTGTATTTCTGAGAGTTCGTTTTGTCCGTTGTTGATTTCGGTTTCGTCGTATAATATGTGCTTTTGTTAGAATCTAGGACGATTTATTTTATTGTTTTCCATTCTTTCGCCATGTTGCTGTGGATTTGTTTTCTCTAGGCTGGCCAAAATGACACATCATAAGCGTGTTTAAATGTCTTTACTGGTTATTTTGCCTTAGCAGCTGCTTTCCCGAATGATATTTTGTAGCTCATATGTCCCCTCCGTATTTAGTGTATTTGGGCGTTCTGCTTCCATAAATAATGCGAAACCAGGTCAACTTTCCCTTTCCTAGCCGCAAGTAAACATTTCTTTGGGAGTTTTCTATTGTTTGGAGTTGTATTTGATGTTTTAGAGTTGCTCATTTGGTCAAAGTTATATTTTTAAAAGTTTACAGGACAGTTTTGAGCGATTGGGGGATTGGAGTGGGGAGGGAATGTGTCTCGATTTGTATTGATTATACTGATGTTTTTCCGTAACACATTTATTTTTATTTGCTTTTTAAATTTTTTTCACTCCCTGTTTTCTCATATCATCAATCTTTATAGATCAATCAATGTTGATGTTACCCAAAATCTAATTGTTTCTATAATTTTATTTTCATGCACTCTTTAATTCTGTGAACCTTTCTTTTTAATCGTTTGTTTTAATCATCCCTTATAAGCACATGTGAACTTCGTTAATTACTTTCTCTCCATAAAATGTTTGTAATTCACACGGTCTTTAAAACCATCAATCAATGCTTATTTTACATCAAATTCTGGGCTTTGTGAGTACTGTTTTCTAATTTGTTGACATCAGATGTCACGGTATATTTTGATCCTCTGCATAATTTGCCCGTGACACTCTTATCCCTTATTTGATTTCTATTTACATGTTGATCCCCTTACTTTATTTTGTAATTTCAATTAATCTTTGTAAAAATACCGAGTAGGTTTATCCCCATGTTAACCATGCTTGCTATCTTATTTTCTTTGTAATTAATTGATTTTCTTAATTTTTTGTTCCCCCCCTAACTTCAAGTACTCGTGAGAGTTTCAGTTAAACTTCCCAGTACCCGTCTGCAAAATCTCTGGTCAACTCACAGGGTAAACAATTTGCCGCCAGTGTGGCGACCCCTCGTTGAATCCCCCCCTTCCATTTACTCCGAGACGCGAGTCAAGGGTCAACTTCTCTAAACAAAAAGAACCGAGCTGTCGGATCCATGGGCTGCAATTGCTCCCCGAAAACATAAGACATAAGTTTTAACCTTCACCGAATTTCTACATCATCAGCTGACACTTTGTTTGGAGACAGTGGATGATTCATTTCTATTCTCCTCGACCGTTTCTCATCCCATCGGGACTTCAATAACTAGTTCAGAGATGAGTGTAGATTATAAGAACCATGAGGCAGGAAAAACTCTAAAATGCATCATGTGATATAGGTTCGAGGATAAAAAATATAATTCGAACAACACCGAGTGATAGATCACTTGGCTTGTGCTGGAATAATGCAACTAGCTATATAAGATAATGTAAATCACAAAGACGACTATACATCGAAATTTCCCGGTCATTTCTCGGGGCCGTGTTGGCCCGAGGGGAAGTGATGGGCAGAGAGCATGTTCTTCAGCAAGCTTCAACTTCAAATACCTTGCAACTCTGCGAATTTCAGCTCCAACAACCGCTAGATATGCGGAGACACATCAAGGCATGAGTGCATGTGGGTATCGAACCACAAGCTAACGGAAAGCAGTGATAAAGTGATGAAAGAAAGTGCATCGTTCATATTGCGTCGTATATCGCCCAGTGCAGGTTTGAAATCCTAAAATTACTGCGAGAATTGTCCGGACAAAACTGTGAATACATTATCCTATATATTGACTATGATTCGGGGAAACCGACATATTTCTGTATGCATACAAATGACACGACTAGAATTCTCACGAACTGAGTGAACAATTCTGAACTCCCCTTTTGATTTTCCATATACCCCACATTATCTTGTGTAAACTTGTTATACTTATTTTTAGGAAAATATATATAATCCTTATAAAAAAAAAAATTGTAGTTTATTAACTAAAATCTTATTAACTGGTTCTCTTAATTAACCTATCCGCGCTTGAGATAAACTCTCTGGGCCCGGCTATCAAAAGGCGTGTTAGGTTTTACCTTTAATTTAGAGGTATTTTCAGTTAGTTAGTTCAATATTTATCTACAAAATATTTATCTATATTTGTATAATATTATTTTTTCTTTGTCCTTTAAAAGAAATTACTAAAAGTAGATCGCGGGTTTCTCATGATTTATAGGTAATTAACCGAAATATGTGACACAGACAAAAGTAAAAATCAACTTTGTTTCTGTTGAGAGATGATTGCTGACTACTGCTGTAATAGAGCATTATTTTTTATTCCACCGAACTGGCTGTGGAACAAAACTTCAGTCACTGTTGCCTGCAGACTTTTGGCAATGGCTAATGAGGAGTTGGGAACTGCTGTATTTTTCAAATATTTGTAGAAAAGTAAAAACTTTGCCGTCCTGAGAGAACGCAGGACATGGAAAAGTAGAACTAAGACTTGAAAAGCAGAGCTATGTCAAACCAATTCATTCCCGTAAACATCGTAGCTGTTAGGTCTGCTTTCGTCGAAAACCCTTAGTGAAACATCTAAAACTAGTGCTTCGAATACTCTTTTGTCGAAAATAAATAGAAAACATGGGGCCTAAACAACATTCTTGACGTGACGAACATAACTAAGTACTATCCATTTATTTTACGAATGCCACTGGGAGAATCAATGGACCCTCTCATATAGACATTTGCTTGGAATAACATATTGTATCTATTCAAAAGATATTTTTTTCTAGAACTGCTTAATTTTTTATTTTATTTCAATTCGTGTTACTTATGTGTATAGTTTGTTAATTAATAACGAGCGGTTTAAAAATTCCATTTATTCCTTTTGTATTATTTTATTGTATTAGATAAGAGGAGTAATTTTTTTATTTAATTCAGATTTGTTACTTTTGACATCATTCTCCGGTCTAGTACATTTATCAGGGGCGTATATAAGGGGGGGGCCGAGGGGGCCCGGGCCCCTCCCGAAATAATGAAGATATGTCCTCCGAACGTTTTTTTTTGGTTGAAAAGATAGATTTTCATTGTTTTTTTTGTTTAGTTGACTAGATTTTTTGGCCCGGGCCCCCCCCCCGAAATGTCCTCTCAACCTTTTTGTTTTTTTTTGGTTGAACAGATAGGTTTCCATGGGGTGTCGGCCCCCCCCCGAAAATATATTCTATATACGCCACTGACATTTATGTAGATGTTATACATGTATATGATATTTGTAATTGTTTTAATTATATATTTTGACTTTCAAAATACTATTGACTTTATAGTTAATATTATTTTATGCTTATATTGTAACTTTAAACCTGTGACAATTCGGTAGGAGAGTGGTAGCCATTTTCCTTTAACTGTTCAAAATTGGATTTCTTTATTTTTTTTCGTGACATTAAATTGGAAGAAGAGCTCACTTTCTTTGCCAGTATTAGATTTCATTGTTCACGAGGAGTAATTAATAATTTATTCGTGACAATATACTATGTTTAAAAGAAGATAATAATGTGAAATATGCCGTGAGATTCCATTCGGAAATCTAATGAGGATTGAAAATGAAATTTACTCTCAATAGAAAGTTTGAGATTGATCAATGCATTTTTTTTAGTTATTCTAAATGTAAGTATTTTGATCTTTACATAAAGTAGCTCAAAACTTCAGTTATAAAATACTCAAAATCCAGTCAGATCTAAATAATAACAAGAATAGTGAAACTTGAGTGTAAACTTCAGTGTTTAATTTCGGTGTTTAACTATTTTTCGATTTGAGTATGCTCAAATAATTCTGAATTACACAGTTATATATGTATATTTATATATAACACAATCACTATCATATCGTGTTATAAATAGTAACTATATATCTTTAGATAATAGCAGAGCGTGGTTAAAATAGGTCTACGTATTAAGAGTATGATTTACGTCTAGCCCCCCAAAAATAGTTCAAGACATGTTTTAAACTTATACAACAATATTTAATCAAAGTTCATTAAAGCATGTTATCTTCCTTCACAAATACAATTATTTATCTTGTCCCTTATTAAGTTACTTATGAAAGTTCTTTAACGTACTCTTTAATTACCAGTTCAGTAGGCTCAACAGCATATAAATTCTACCGTACTTTAAACATAAAAAGTTCCTTTAGTTCTACATTTCTTGGATGCACTAGTTGAATCTGATATTTTACTTTAACTAAAATAATAGTCACTTTAGAATTCAATATCTATGAGTCTTATATCACCTTCTCAAGTTAATTCATTTAAATCTGTGTTTTTGTACTGTTCAGCAAATATGTGAGTCCTTTGTGTTATAAACCAAAAACACTTATTAACTCTTCAATAGCACGAAAGCTTGACCTCTGTAGTTATATCCACTGTTGCTAACATTGCGTTCCAAAATGATCCTTTGCGATCCATGGTCTGAAGCTTTGATCTAGTAGTATAACTCTTCTGTCTATTAATCCTGCAGAAAACGATAATTCATCTGCTTTTCCTTATTCGACTCCTCCATTGAAGATTCTACGGCCATTCTAAGGATGAAAACTAAAACACATTATTAGTACAAGTCCATCTGGAAAGTTCACCATAAAATTTTGATAAATCGAAGATCAAATCGAATCACAATTTTTCCCTATTCGATACTATACTTTCCAAATTAAATATATTCATATATTGAATATATCGCCATCGAATAAAACCGTTTATCCAAAGTCAATTCGTCAAATACTTCTTAGGACTCCGAATTTTCCTTTAGCTTACTTTCACGTCCTGTCGCCACAACGAAAAATTGACATATCATTTCTATTTCTTCGTTGCTATGTTGCGTATTGTTTTCTTTTTTAGACCAACAATAACTCCAGTAGTCAAAATGAATTTAATGTGCCGTCGTCTTTCGTCATTCCAACAATCAATAATAACACACGGATTTCAATTGTTTTTCCCTAAAGTCAGTTCATTATTGTATTACTATTACATAAATATTATTTGGCACAATAATATCCATACATATCATTTTCATGATTTTTAGTTCTGCCATTATTATTTCCTTGAAAAACTAGTCGTGTTATTTCTAAATGTGTATATGTTACACCGAATATGTAAAATTGCCCATTGCGTGAAACCGGCAAAAAAAATGACAAATTCATAAAAAGTGAAAGCCCGTTGCTTTATCATCAAATGGGCAAGTTAGCTGCCGAATGCGTGCATTGGGCATAAATGTTCTTGCTTTTTTCATGTATTGAGCAAAGTAGACAGTGGCGCTCCAGTGTTTTTTTTTGGCAACTAACGTTTACAAATAGTTTGTTTTGACATTTACATTTACTATGACGATGTACTACATTAAATTCTATGCCTGTTTACGAAAAGATCAATAGTTGCTAAAAGTTGCCGTAAGCATTAAGCATTAAAAAAAAATGAATATTTACGAGAAGCGCCTTCTTACTAGAAGGGTGCTTCACACTAAAGCCAAATTTACGAAGCATCAGATTCATTATAATTGAGTGTTTTAAAAAAGGAAAAAAAAAAGACAATTAGGCCTAACCTTTCAAGCACAACCTGTGTTGTCAATCAGATACGTTTATCTCCAGTAAAACGATAAATGCTGTTATCTTGGATCATGTAATGTGTTGTAGAATCATTCTGTCACTTTAATAAACAAAATAGACTCATAGTAATCAGCAGATATTTCCTAATGAGGCAACACTTCCAAATTCACAATAACCGCCATTTCATTAACATGCAAAAACGAGTACCATGGTTTGGGAATGACGTGATGAACAAAAAAAAGGTCAATAACTAATGTATTCATACGCGATCAATCAAAATAACAATGACAATTCAAGAATTCCATAAACTGCTCAATGCAGGCATTCGAAAGATAACTTGCCCATTTGATGAATAAAGCAACTTGCTTGCACTTTTCATGAATTCGGCAATTTTTTGGCAATTTCATGGATACGGTATAACATATATATGTTTATTAAGTGATTTCAAATCAAAACTGGAACTAGTTCTAGTAAAATGCATATTGATAATTACAGAATTTAAAAAATAAAAGAGGTTCTGACTTCACGTCATTGTATGGTAATATTTTATTTCTAACATAGCAATCTAATATCCAATTCAAATATACAGTATATATATTTATACGAATGACAGATAATTACAATGCTAAATCAGTATTATTTAATGATATTCCCAATATCAAGAGTTTTATGCATTTACATACAAGAACATACACAATATAAAAATAAACACATGCATACACAAAGCACAAACACACAAACACACACACACACACACACACACACACACACACACACACACACACA
>JAFIDM010057042.1:2107-18522 GCA_023159025.1 Thereuonema tuberculata | reverse complement strand
TTAAATAATAATTTTAAAAGACAAATTATAAATACATATATTTTACAATTTCACAAAAAATTTAAATTTCAAATTTAAAAAAAATACAAAATTAAGTATATTCATAATTTTATTTAATCACTTTAATTCTTCAAATTAGGATGTGTTGATTTAAGCTTATCTGGCAAACTTTAATATTTTACATAGTATGTTTTATGAAAGTGGTAGTGGAGAACAGGAAACAATAAAGAATGTGATTTAAAAGTGTAGCAAGTTTCGATGTGAAAGGTGAAAAGTATTCTTAAATTATAGAAACATAATATTGTACGGCTAAGTCCAGAATTCATATTAGTAAAGAGACTTGTTTATAATTATTTTTTGGATTATGTAAAGTCTTTAATGCTCAAGAAGCAGAAATTAAGAATCTCATTAATTTATGAAATAGATAATTTATGTTTCCATTGTTATAGATTTATAAAATTCTTAAAGTAATCTGTATGTAATTATGAAGTTGTACTTAAGAATTAAAAAATAAAATGTATATCATTTAATAATTCTCATGTATTCTGTGTTATACTCTTCTCAGTGGTCAACAAAGTGGTTCTTCTTACATCAGGGACTATTGTGTGATCATTTGTAATATATGCACAAATGTAATGTTTAAAACAATTATGGAAATGTCAATTCCTAAATATTTAAGATGTTCAGTATGTAAATTTATATATTAGTTGTTTTTGTTTTGTTTGTTTTTATGCAGTGAAGAACAATGCACTGTTTCATTTGTTTATCAATAACTTTTATGTTACTTATGCCCAGCTTCATTTGAAATTGTAATGTACATATTTTATTTATGTAAATAAAAAAAATTAATTTTTAATATTGGCTATTTCTCATTTTTTCATAAATTCATACAACTGTTTTTAACTATGCTTTTAAAAAAAGAAAAATAGCACAACTAGATTTTTTTTAAAATAAATCCAGAAGACTTTTTCTAAGTAGAATATTATTTAAATAAAATTTTATTTCTGTAATTTCAATTGTATAAATGGTTAATTTTTAGTTTATTTTGAATAAATCTTAAAATGAAAATCATAACTTAATAAATATTTTTAATAATATATTTTAGTTTCAATACAATATTCATTTCAATAAATTATTTAATTTACTAAATAAAGTCATTATAAGAAACTTTAGTGAAGAACCAAGAAACAAAAATAAAGAACTGAAACTACTAGCAATTGTTTTTATTAAAGTATATTAACCCAACAGTGGTCCCGCTATTGTCGCTGCCCCTGAAGGGAAGAATGGGCTTCACTGTAGGACCGCCAGAGTTTGGGGGAGCCACCGTCGCCTATTCTACATTGAATCAGTGGAAGTTTACATTCTTCTCCTATACGTTCTTTGGTTTAGCTCCAGACATACTCAAAATCGTACAAAAAGAGTTTGAGGATATGTTACAAAATCGTACAGGATGCAGGTCAAAAAGTCCGTGGTCATCACCTTTACATTGGAAACCTAAAAAAAATGGTTGGAGATTATCTTAACTGAGATTATCTATCTACAGAGGCCTTAATTCAAATACCATTCCAAACAGGAATGAGACATTTTGCTTATCAGTTTGGAGGAAGCCAAATCTTTCCAAAAATAGACTTAGTTAAGCATGTAATCAAACACCTGTTTTCGAAGAGGATATTCCGAAGACTGCAATTACTACACCTTTCGATTAATTTTTGTTTCCATTCATGACTTTTGGTTTAAGGAATGCTGGAAAGATTCATTAAAGATGCACCTGGAGGATTTGATTTCCATTATAGCTCTTAAATTATGTTCTTATTTTCTCTAAATCCAAAGAACAGCACCAACAATAACACCATCAACTACTCAGTAAGCTAAAAGAGTACCGCATGCTGGTAAATACAGCCAAATTCGTATTAGTTCAAGTAGTAATAAAATTTCTTGGCTATGAAATTTCAGCTGTGGGTTTCTGCCCTCTTCGTTTCAAAGTTCAAGCAATACAGGAATTCCGACATCAAAAACAAACAAGCACCGTCGATTTCTTGGAAGACTGAATTTTTATCATCGTTTAGTTCTTGGAGAATCTGTTATACAAGCGCCACAGAAAACGATGTTAATTGGACCAAAAGTAAAAGGATCTAATTGTACAACTGAAGAGCTGTTGATAAGCTTTCAATACTTACAAGATCAGTTTATCAAGGGCAAATTTGCTAGTATATCCAAAAGCAGCTGCTAAACTTGCTATACTCGGATGGTGCAATAGATGCGGTACTTCAACAGCAATCAGAAAGTATTTGGCAATCCCTTCCTTTTTTCACGAAAGCTGACTCCACAACAAAGGAAATGTAGTCCTTATGACCGTGAGCTCTAGGCAATGTATTAAGATATCAATCATTTCGGAAACGTTGTGGAAGCGTTCACCATTTATACGGACCATAAGCTACGGATTTTTGCTTTCACAACGCGCCAAGACAAATATACTCCTCATCAATTCCGGTACTTGGACTATATTACGCAGTTTATTGCGGGTTCTGCCAAATTCCCTTCACACCTCCACCTTCCACCATGCCCCCCCACCGGGAACCGCAGCCTGCCTGCTCTACAACTACATAAATCAACTCGTCACACCAACCACACCTGCAGCCACCACCACACCCATCGACACAGGAGCTGCCAGCCATCCTGCCAGCGCCCCCCCCCCCCCCTACTTTTGTCAATCCCTCTCCCTCCACAAGCCAGCCGCTAGTCAACGTTCGCCCATCATGCCGTCCAACACATTGGCACCATCACGCCTCCACCGTCTTTGACACCTTACCCTGCAGAGCCCCCCAACCAGCCGAAGATCACACAGCTGCAAAGGGACTAGATGACCCGTCTCCAGGAGATTGGATCACCTGACAAACTCGACCAAGCCATCGATGATCTCATTATCCTCGCCACGGAGGCACAAGCCGCACCCTGTCCCAGCAAAGACGTCCCGACACCCGCCCTACCAACGTGTGCACTGCCACAATGCGCCCTCCAAGTCTCCCCCCCCCCCACGGCCCAGGACCAACGCGGCGCCGTTCGACCCTGTTGCTGCCTCCAAAAGTTGTACCGTGCCAACAGATCAAAACCTATGATTCTCTCTCCTTCTTCCCCTACGGCCAGATTCCAGGACCCCAGTTGCACGCCTACTTCTCCAGAGTCCTCTCCGACAGGCAATACACCACCATTGATCTTTCGGCTTCTATTCCTGCAAAGGAACTCGTCAAAGACGACGACTTCTTCGGCTCTCTCTTCACTCCCTCCGAAGTCTGGAAGCGCCTGTCTCGATGTGCCAACACAGCCCCGGGGCCCGACGGAATCAGATACTGCACCTGGAAGAAGTTGGACTCCGGCGACCACATTCTCTCTGCCGTGTTCAACGCCATCCACCGTCTCCAACACACACACCCGCATTGGAAAACATCAACCACCATCCTGATACACGAAGGGGAGGACCCCTATACCCCGTCCAACTGGCGCCCCATCACCCTCTCCAACACCATTCCTAAGCTCCACGCCTCCTGCCTTGCCTCCCGTCTTTCCGAATGGTGCATCCGCCATGAAAGACTCTCTCCCTCCCAGAAGGGCTTCCTTGCCTAGAAAGGTTGCTCGGAGCATAACTTCTCTCTTCAGTCGGCCATCGACGATGCTCGGCGGACCAAGAACACCTGCTTCGTGGCCTGGCTCGACTTTAGAAACGCCTCTGGATCGATTCCCCACCCCACTATCTTCCATCCCCTGCATTGGGTTGGTCTTAATAAGGCAACCATCGCCATCATCTCCCGCCTCTATCAATGATGCACCACCTCTATCAGGCACTCCGACGGTCTCACCGACCCTATCCCTATTCTTGCAGGTGTCCGTCAGGGATGCCCACTCTCTCCTGTCATCTTTAATCTTACTATGGAGCCCCTTCTTCACGATCTTCACTTTTCCTGTCACAGCTATGAACTTAATGGCTACCCCACCCCCGTTTCTGCATACGCCGATGACCATACCCTTCTTTCCTGCTCTCCCAGACCTCCTAATCTCTTCTGGACACCACTCACTCAGTTACCGAGTGGGCTGGCCTCTCTTTCAACCCTTCTAAATGCGCCACCCTGGTGGTGGTCGGGAAGGCAAAATCTGTTGACCCCTATCCATTCTCCATTGGCGCATCTCTTTTTCCCACTCTCATCGCCGATGGTCTTTATCTCGGCGTGCCCACTGGCCTTTGTCACTTCCGGAAGGAGAGGATGCGGTCGCCGCCATCAAAGCCGACCTCGCCGCCCTCGACCAGTCTCTTCTTGCCCCCTGGCAAACGTTCGACGCCATATGCACTTTTCTCATCCCTATCCTTCAGTTTCACCTCAGCACCAGCACCATCCCCAAAATACCACTCCAACAGCTAGACAACGCTATAAAGACAGCTGGTATGCGATGGCTCTCCCTCCCGCAGCGTGCCAGCAATGAATCACTTTACCTCTCTTACAAGCAGGGAGGGCTCAACCTGCTTCCCGTGGTTCTTCTTTCCGATATCAGCAGGGTCACCCAAGCCCTGAGAATCCTTATCTCCCCCGACGAGACTGTTGCATCTCTCGCCCACACCACTGCTGCCGCCGTCGCCTCCAAGTGCGTTCGGCGCCCTGCCACCCCCGACGAGATCACCGAATTCTACAATGGATCCATGGAAGGGGACTTCCAGCTCAAGTCAACCGACACACCCTCTCTGTGGACCCACCTCCTCCCTGCCACCCAGGACCTTCGAGAGAAGATGACCATCGCTTGGTGGTTGATCGAAGGTCGGATGTCTCTGTTCATGAATGGAGCACCCACCCCTAGGGAAACCTGCGAATCGGCTCTGAGGCAAGCAGCACGTGACACCTTCCTGACATCACTCCTCGAAAAACCCAATCAAGGAAAGTTGTACGACATCACCTCCAGCTGCTCTGCCTCCAACCACTACATGCTGAAGGGCGACTACACACGATTCGCAGAGTGGTGCTTCATCCACCGAGCCCGGCTGGGTATGGTGCCACTCGACGAATGCGGACGCTTCGTGGATGCGCGGGGAACCAACTGCAAGCAATGTCGTAGATGCAGCGACCCCTGCGAGACCATCCCACACGTACTGTGCCACTGCCGTCCACACCTCTCCACCATCACGAGACGCCACAATGCGGTTCTCGACAGGCTGCGCAACGCCATCCGCGCATCGCCTAACGTTGAGATCCGCATCAACCAGACGATCCCGTCCTTCGAAGAACAGGTGCGCCCGGACTTGGTGATGATCGATAACACCAACAAGCAAGTCAGGATAGTCGACGTCCCCTTCGAAAACCGGCGCGCTGCGTTCGACCTGGCGCGAGCTGGGAAGGTGTCAAAGTACGCCCCCGTTGCCCAGCACTACAAGACACTCGGATTCTCCGTCAGCGTCGACGCCTTCATCGTGGGAGCCCTTGGCGGCTGGGACGCCGCGAACGAAGCTGTTCTTCGACGTCTTCGCATCCCCCCTAGTTACACCCGTCTGATGAAGAGACTTATGGTGTCGGACACCATCCATTGTTGCCGAGACATATATGTCGAACATCTGACCGGCCACCGCCAATTTGTTGCATAAATGGCAATTAAATAAATAAAAAAAAATGAGAACAAAACTTTATCTCTCTCTTTTTCTTCTTGAAGCGATCAGCTCTTCAACTGCCCCATCCTAGCCGCTCGGATAGGATCTCGGGGCTCCCTCTCATACTATTTTTATATTTTCATTCTTCTAATTTCAAATAAATTTTTTAAGCATTAACTTTCATAAAAATAAATATCTGATATGCAACATGTAAATCTCCTGGAATTGCTGCAACTATATTAATGTCACAAAGATTTGTATGGCCGGAGATTCAAAACGATTGCGGGCATTGGGCAAGACAATGTTTAAATTATCATTAAATGTTCAAATGTTAAACATTGAATGTTTACAATGCCACATCCAACTACTTTCCATGCAGCAAAATATATTGACTGATTTTGTTACACATTTTCAAACTCATACACTTCGATTTTCAGAATTTCAAATTGATATGATTGGACCATTGCCATGTTCTTCTAATTTTAAATATTGCCTTACCGTTATGACCGATTCACTCGATGGCCTGACGTGTATCCATTAACATACATTGCAGCAGATAATTAGCAAAAGCTTTTGTAACTGAGTGGATAGCACATTTTGGCTGTCCCTAAAAGATAACAACTGACCGGATAGAAAATTTAAGTCTCACTTACTCCTTAATATTACAGCTTTAATTGGGGCAGAATACCGTCCCAGTACTGCTTATCATCCAGAAAGCAACGGTCTAGTGGAAAGACTCTGCAGACAACTGAAATCAGTTATTATGTGTCTCTTCAATATGCGATGGACTGAGGTTCTGCCATTGATGCTGTTAGGAATTCGTTCCGCCCGGAAAGAGGATATTGAGATTATCAGCAACGGAATTGTTATATAGAGATCCACATCGCCTACAGGAGAATTTTTTTTATCATCGACGAAGAACTCAAATAATATTCAGGTCTTTGCTTCGAGATGACTAAATTAACGCCACATCCAACTACTATCCATTCAGGCAAGCCTTTGATCGTTCCGAAGGATTTAACTACTAACCAGTATATGTTCCTGTGAATATTACACGCCCTAGTATTCCAGAAATAAAAAAAATAACGTTCTTGTGCATCAGTCGAAGCCTAGTGGTCGTGTTGTATGTTTTTCCAAACAATTTCTCCCTTGATTGAAGCAATTTCGCTTTTCTTGGTTTGTTCGTGTTTAACCAAATTATCACTGGCTAAAACTTTTGAAACAGTTTGCGGTTCCTTTGCCAGAAAATACATCATTCAATCAGCAAACAGTTGTCTTGGCTTTCGTGTTGTTCCAATCGTCTCGGTCCTTTGTTATTTCGAGCTTCCCGTGGCTATTCTTTCACTGATTTTGCTATTTCTGGATGGTTTTGTCCAGTTGGATCCTTCACTTTCTCTTCTTGACATTACGTCAATGTTGAGGAATGTTTTATGAAATGTAACGTCAGGTGACACAATAACTTCGCGATGATTATTGACTTTGACCAATCAATAGCCAACCGGAATGTATTGGATGCCTGTATCGTCGAGCCTCTTTCTCTTATTGTTCTGAATACGCGCATAGACTTTTGATCTGAAAACTGCGCAGTTGGACTAAGTTGTGCTTTCGACCACTCCCTCTTCTGAAGTTTTTCCGTTGACGGCTACAATCAGTAATGTAATTTTAGTATTTTTAGTATTGTCTCCATTGATTTATTTTTCATCATTAAAACCTTTCAGTTAAAACCTTTAGTTATTAGCATGTTGATAACACTAGTCAACAAGGAAAAATGGACAGACACTCTGATGGGTGATCTTTACTAATTTTGGGTTGCTGAATTCGAATATGACCTCCGTTTTTTTCCATTACCCTCCATTTTTCTGTCCTCCCCCCCCTTTCTGGCCAAAATAGGGGTGAATTAGGTAAATGACGTTTAATCTTCTCATTTCACAGCGATACGCCAATTGCTAGCCTAAAATTACAGTAAAATAATGATGAACACTATGCCCAACGATAAACATCATTGGGGGTCCGAGGGGTAAAAAAAGGGGGGGGGGGGGCAAAGGGTTTTTTTCTCGAAAAAACATAAAAAATCAGCATTTTTCGGAATTTTTTTGGAAAAAAAGCGACATTACAGGCCCTTTGCCATTTTTTACACCTTCCCACTACCCCATGTACCCTCTTGCACCCCCTCCTATCCCTCTTTTTCACCCCCCACCTTAAAGCCACCCTTATTCTTCAAAAAGAAAAAACGTAAATGTGGAAATGTGGATGTAAAAAAAAAAAAATCAAAAAATAGCTACTAAGACTAAAAATGGTTTTCAATAATATAATTACATTTATTTATAGAAAAATATTTTAAATAAGAGTGATTAATTAAGACGATTGTAAGAAGAAAATAGGAACTATATTTCCTAAAAGTTTCCGCCGTCGGCGGATGTATACAAATTGTCTTCAACTTGTTACATCCTCCTTTGCGAACGCTCCTTTCTATGCAGTTGTAGCAAGCGTGTTGATCGAGACGAACTGTATCGAAGGTGTCCTTGATCTAGTACGGTTTCCGTTTGCTTTTTCGAACGAAGTGCGGTGTTCACGTTTAGCACAAGTGTTTCTTTTTTTTCTGTGCTTCAAGTAGATTTCTTTGTAAAGTGTTTGGTGTTATAATGCCGCGTTCTTGTAAGAATGATGTGAATTCTTTTTGTTACATTTGTGGAGAAGTGACTTTTAAGAATCAGTGGAGACCCTTAAAGAAGATTGTTCGAAAAGCTTATGAGCATTATTTCGGTTGCAAAGTCGGGGGTCAAGACAAGTCGTGGGCAACAAAATTATGTTGCAAAAGTTGTTACACTAATTTAAGTTCGTGGTTCCGTGGGGAATCACGCAGTATGTCATTCGTGGTACCTATGGTCTGGCGTGAGCCCACCTCTCATGCTGACGGTTATTTTTTTTAACTGACGACAATATCTGGATTCTCGCGAAGATCGAAACATACTATAACTTATCCGAATATCCCTTCGGCAATTAGACCCGTCGAATATAGCAATTTGTTGCCTGTCCCCATACCACCCGAAAACTATCCTCTTGATGATGAAGAATCAACAACTGAACAGAATGCGCCATCATCACCGGAAGAGGAGGTACCACATAGTAGCCAAGATGAAGATTACACGCCTAACGAATCGAACGAACCACAACTTCACTCAGAAAGAATTGAACGACTTAGTCCGGGATTTAGACCTGCCTAAAGTAAAAGCTGAGCTTCTTGGTTCACGACAACAGCAGAAAAATCTCCTGCAGCAAGGTGTCAATATTACGTTTTTTAGAAAAAGAAATGCCGCCTTCATTTCTTTTTTCTCGCGAGATGATGATGACGAAGATGTAATTAGCTGTAACAACATTGTAGAACTAATGACAGAACTAAAAATCCCATATGTCTCTGAAAACTGGAGACTTTTCATTGATTCCTCCAAAACAAGTTTAAAAGCGGTTTTACTTAATAATGGAAATGATTTACCATCGGTCCCTGTTGCCTAAGCAACCAGCATGAAGGAAACATATGAAAATCTAAAAAAAATTCTGGAAAAAATTAATTACGATCATCATCAATGGAGTGTTTGTGCTGACCTAAAAGTAGTGGCAATATTAACGGGATTGCAAACTGGATACACTAAATTTTGTTGCTTTCTTTGCGAATGGGACAGCCGTGCTAAAGATCAACATTATGTTAGAAAAGACTGGCCCTTGCGCCCGAATGATATTCCCGGTTGTAAAAACATCGCTTTTGGCGCCTTAGTAGACAAAAAAAATTATTATACCTCCACTGCACAATAAGCTGGGCCTTTTTAAACAATTTGTTAAGGCTCTAAATAGGGACAGTAAGGACTCTTATACCTGAAGCAAAAATTTCCACACATAAGTGATGCCAAAATCAAAGAAGGCGTATTTGTGGGATCTCAGATTAAACAGTTATTTGATGACGATGCTTTCTCCAGCAGTTTATCAAGAAAAGAGAAAAAAGCCTGGGTATCTTTTGTCTCTGTTTGCCGCAATTTTCTTGGAAACAAAAGATCAGATGACTATCATCAACGAATTGATGAGTTACTTAAATCTTACAAGATCCTTGGTTGCAATATGTCCTTGAAAGTTCATTTTCTCCACTCCCACCTGAGTTTTTTCCCGGAAAATTGTGGAGCCGTTTCGGACGAGCATATTGAAAGATTTCATCAACAGATTGCCCAAATGGAGAAGAGATACGCGGGAAAATGGAAGCCTAGTATGTTGGCGGACTACTGTTGGACTCTCATACGAGAAACACCGGAGGACGCTTAGAAAAGGAGAAAAATTTCAAAGTAGATGCAGGTATGTTTTTTTCAGACTTTTTGATTGCTTAGCCTTATGATTGATTTCAATGCTTTTCCTCCCCCCCCCCTCCACCTATTCTAATCATATTTTTGTCATAATTCTTAGATACAATCAAAACCACATAAGAGTTTGTTTCAAATTAACTTAATTAAAAAAAAATTTTTTTGGGTACATCCACATTTACGTTTTTTCTTTTTGAAGAACAAGGGTGGCTTTAAGGTGGGGGCTGAAAAAGAGGAATAGGAGGGTGCAAGAGGGGATAGTGGGAAGGTGTAAAAAATGGCAAAGGGCCTGTAATGTCGCTTTTTTTCCAAAAAAATTCCGAAAAATGCTGATTTTTTATGTTTTTTCGAGAAAAATACCCTTTGCCCCCCGCCCTTTTTTCACCCCTCGGACCCCCAATAGTGTTCATCATTATTTTACTGTAATTTTAGGTTAGCAATTGGCATATCGCTGTGAAATGAGAAGATTAAACGTCATTTACCTATTTCACCCCTATTTTGGCCAAAAAGGGGAGAGGGACAGAAAAATGGATGGTGATGGAAAAAAACGGAGGTCATATTCGAATTCAGCAACCCAAAATTAATAAAGATCACCCATCAGAGTGTCTGTCCATTTTTTTTCAATTTTTTTGTTGACTAGTGTAATTAGTTGACTTTAATCAGGTACCAACCAATAATCGTTTTCGATAACATTAAGTTTCGAATCAATATCACAACTCCTTCCGCTATAGCCCGTCACTTGTAAGCGATATGGAATCTTTGTTTATTGGCTTGAATTTTGAGAACCAAATCTGGTTTTCAGAAAAATGGTGAGTTGCATCAGAATGGATAGACTATTAGCCTTTCGATATCTGATCAATGTTTAGCTTAGCTTTCAAAAGAGTATCAATTTCTTTTCCGAGTTTTGAAATAAATTTCGTCAGGTTTGCGTTGAAGCAAAAAAAATTAACTTTTTTTTAATTAAAAGATTCACTTCCTTTTCATTAACGAATAAAATTGACTTAGCGGCTTTACTGATTTTTTTGAATTATCTTTGTTGTTCCTTTCCGTCAGGCGAGCATTCACTTTATGGTCTTTATTTCCACTTAAAACATCTGATTACCTTCTTAAAAAATCATAAATAATTTCTTTAAGAACTTCTTTAAAACCTCCAATCTTACAACGACTGACAATATTTCGGAGGCCTCACCGGCCTACACTTTCCACTTTATCAACCTTTTTTAAACCTCATGGAAACAGAGAATATCTCCCTCTTTCCCAATACCAACATAACAAAATAATAAAATACAATCAAGAATTCTAAAACATGAAGTAATAAATAAAAAACGTGAAATACAGTAACGTTCACATCTCATATACAAATCATTGTCGTAATAATAATTGTCTTTTGTCTTTGTTCAAATAAATAAATGTACAATCTTAAATCGTAGTCTTCTTTTAAATAAAAGTCCAATCGTAATGTCTTTTAAATATTTAAATATTGAAGATATTATCTCAATTTAAAATCGTTGTCCCCTTTTAAAATCTCTTCTCTTCTATTTTCCATGCTCAATCTTTTAGAAACGTAAAGCAGTCTTTTCTTCTATTGTCTTTCATCAATCTTTTACAAATATAGATCACTACCTTAATTTAGAAATTCCTTCCAAAATTCTTGACCGCCAATCATTGTCCTAATAATAATTGTCTTTTGTCCTTTGTTCAATTAATAAATGTTCAATCTTAAATCGTAGTCTTCTTTTTAATAACTTTTCTTAAATAATGTTTTAAGAAGAGTTGGTTTATTTATTAATAATGATATTAAGGTGAAGAATGCGGTGAAGAATTTTGGAAGGAATTTATAAATTAAGGTAGGGACATCTATTTGTAAAAGATTGAGGACAGATAATAGATGAAAAAGGCTGCCTTACGTTTGAGAAAGACTGAGGATGGAAAATAGAAGAGAAGACAGCTTTATGATTGGAGATAATATTTTAAAAGAAGACAACGATTTTAAATTGAGATAATATCTTCAATATTTAAATATTGAAAAGAGATTAAGATTGGACTTTTATTTAAAAGAAGACAACGATTTAAGATTGGGCATTTATTTAAAAGAAGACAACGTTTTAAGATTGGGCATTTATTTATTTGAACAAAGGACAAAAAACAATTATTATTACGACAATGATTTGTACATGAGATGTGAACGCTATTGTATTTAACGTTTTTTGTTTATTACTTCACGTTTAAAAATTCTTGATTGTATTTTATTATTTTATTATGTTGGTATTGGTAAGGAGGGAGATATTCCTCTTCCCTAGAAGTTAAAAAAAAGGCTTGATAAAGTGGGTCGGTGAATGCCTGCGAAATATCGTCAGTCGTTGTAAGATTTTAGTTTTTAAAGAAGTTATTAAACATCTGATTGCCTTAGTGCTCAGAATAATCAACGCAGTATTAGTGAAGTTATTTACATGTGATTTACATCGAGAATCTTCGTGGAACAATCTTCATTGACGAGACCTGTAATTTGCGCAACAATTATATAATACCATTATCATTGGATTACACGTTCCTGAAAATTAGTAATCCTGAAATTAGTATGGCCAAATCATCATGGTCCCAAGGAGCTTCAATCGAATTCAGTTATTCGGTAAATGTAATTGTATTAGGATAGAATTTTTTCTCAGTCGTTTCATTCAGCTTCGATTATGCAATTCACTGAAAATCGAACGTTACGTACTAATCCACGGCCTTCGAAAATAGTTTTTAGCACAATCCATGTTTCCTTCGCAGTTCTGGATTTGGACATACATCTGTTGTTAACAGTTAAAACGTTTGTTGAACACATCTGTTGAACACTTAAAACTAAAATACATCGGCCGTTTCTATTTTTCGATTCAACAGACGGCTTTTTGTCTTGATTGTCGATAAAATCCAACAAGTTTTTACACATTAAGTCGCGTCTGCATTGCAAATTTCCAAGTTCCATAATTTTAAAACCGTCTAACTTTTTATTGTGCAAAGATGCAAAAGGTCGAATAGCGTCTTTCTTCTAAACATACAATAATTACTTAGACAAAATGTTTCTATTTCTCTTTCTGGACGCAGTGGAAGCGTTCTGGACCCATAACATGCTAGGTTTTCGATTGAATAATCCTACAGTTTGGACATGAATAGGCAGAGAAAGAAAAACATCTTAGGGATAAAAGTCAGTAACTGTTTTTAAAAGAACACAATACAAGTGATCAGAAAAAGGAAAGGTAATAAAAATACAATGGCGCTAATGATCTGTAAAACAATAATTGTCATTTCGTAATGTTCACGCTCTGAAGACACATTATTCTCAACATTGAATTGGGCTACTCACCAGCTTGCGTTCGCCAGATTCATGGGCAAAGGCCAACTCCTCATTTAATACTGTTTCCAAACAACAAAGCAAAACCTTTCTTGGAGATTGAAAGATCTCTGACCATGGCAGCGGTCAGTTGTATTTGATGACGGAGATTACAGAGAGTCATCGAATCATAGGACTGGACTGTCATATAATAGTCGAACGTTTTCAAGTGAAGGAATATTACAAAAGACGAGGAAGAACTTACCAATATCAAATGAGATGTCTTAAGTTACAAGAAAAGAGAATTGTTAGAACTAAGGAGTGAACATCTGTTCTACTGTAGGGGTACAATAAGTGGAAGAAATAGTTATTAAACGTCTAAACAATAACGTGGTATCACCTCATAACAATTCAGATAAAGTGGCAACACTTGTTTTACAACTACCAATGCAATAGATTAAAGATAATTCATATTTATGCTCGAACAACTCGTCATTCCGAAGAGAAAATTGCAGGCTTTTACGAAGAGATATAAAAAGTTAACGAGAAAACTAAGGAATACTTAACAATTATTAAGAGAGATTTTAATGTAAGAATTGAAAGCAACAGAAAGATGAAGTTATGTTTGGATATGGAGAAAAAAAGAACGAAGAAATAGGTGAATTGAGTTTGCCGAAAAATGCGAATCTTTTACTTTTTATGAGCTCCTTCTTTAAAAAGAAAACCTAATAGAAAATGGACATGGATACTTCTGGATCTTCTGGGATCTTCTCATGGATCTTCTGGGATACTTCCAGAATTGGACTATATTATGGTTAACAAAAAGTATGTTATTGATTATTGATCTATTCATAATCAATTTAAAACTTCAGTGATCGTTGATTAGTAAGGTGTTATTAGTGTTTTAAAAACCACAATATTGACAACTAGCTATTTAGTGCTTACCAAAAGCATTCAAAAGAATAAGATGACAATAATTCTTTTGCAGAAAGATACACAAAACAATCAGGATTGGAAAAGGAAATCATAGAAGGAGATACTATCGCTTCTAAACCATTTACAGCAGTACTTTAGGAAGTATTGAAAATATTAAACTTGGAAAAAAGAAGCATCAATATTGGTGGTGACAGTTTAAGCAAAAAGAAATGCAGATTATGTAGTTTTCCCAGCTAAAGACACTACCGAATTACGAATTGATACAAGAACTTTTCATTGATTAAGTTTTAAAAACTAAACACACAATTTACATAAAATAACATAAAATGAAAAAACATAGAGAAGCTTTTCGGAGTTCTGAACGAGTTTCCTTATTAATCTATTTACTGTTGAAAATGAAAATCAATATACATGATGTTTCTAAAATGGTAGACAAAGCAGAAGAGATACGGGACATTTCGAATAGAAAATGTTTTACGACATTTTTTTTTAACGGGCCGATGTTTAGAGTTAGGAAATGCATGCAAGCAAATGCATGCTTTACTTAGATTAATTTGGAAATTAATCTAAGTAAATCAGGAAAAGTTTTATTACAAAAAGCAATCCGGATAACAAATGTCGTGACTGAAAACAGGTATGGTAAGTAAAGAAGAAAGAAGTAAAGTGAAGTAAAAAAGTCTTATTTACTTATATTTCCTACTGTGAACTGAGCTTTCTTTAATAAGCTACCATTCCCAAAGCAATCATTTTCTGTGGAAATTCACAATCGTTATTATGAATTAAAATAAATAATATAAAAAAAATTTGGTCAACTTGCATTTTACAACGTCGATTTTTTTTATTATTTAATATATGAAGAGAATTCAGTTTAATTATTGACAAGAGCGAAGTAATTACAACAATGGAAGTGTGTAATAAGCTCGTGCAACAGTGATACGTCGCCGAGAGCGTAAGGAGATTCGATGGTTTTGGAAATGAAGAACAAGTGATTGAGAAAAATGGCCGATTGACGATCGGAAGGCGTGATAGCGGAGGAGACTATATTAAATGGATTTCGATCAAATAAGAACTCATATTATATAGAGGATCGAAGACATATAGAGTCATGGATATAGAAGAAAATATAAAATATACAGGAAATTGAAAGATAAGTGTTTTTTCAATTTTGACATGCAAATGGAAGTTGATTGAGAATAGAAATAGGCCTAAATATTGTCTTCTTATAGTCAAGAGCTTTTATTACTTCCATGTTATAGTTGAATTAATAATTAATCATATTTTCTATTTATAGTATATAGGTTTACTCCCACGTCGTCAGCAATGAGTGAATATATCACAGTAAATGATTATATTGGAAAGATATAACACTTTTCTCGTCTGGATGGAACATTTTTTCGAACGGATAATTATTCGAAAAATGGCTACTTGACTTGCAATCCCGGAAGTAGATTCATTAGTGATCTCAGAAGATAATATTGCTACCGTGCTTTCGTAAAGGCTCGGTAGCGGAGGGTAACAGAATGCGACTGGAGCCAAGGTAATTTAAAAACCAAAGAGACTTTATTATTTAAGATCAGAGGTTATTTACAAGTAATTCGAATATCGAAAGGATTCTATGGTATGGCTGTCTTCTTCGCAGTCCTCTACCGGCAAGCGTTCGTCTCAGGGTTCTTCCGGGGACGGCTGCTGCAACCACGGCTTCCGTTAACCTTTACGATGCCTTCCTATCGATTGGCGGACGTCTCAGGGTTCTTCCGAGGACGGGTGCTCGGACCTCGGCGTCGGATCTCTCTCACGATGCCTTCCTAACGCAACGACTAGCGGTCTTCTCTGGTTTCTTACCGGGAATGGGCGCTGCCGTCTCGGCGTCGTTTCTCCCTCACGGCGCCTTCCTAACGCAACGACTAGCGGTCTTCTCAGGTTCCTTACTGGGAATGGGCGCTGTCGTCTCGGCGTCGTTTTTCCACCGTCTTCGCACTAGCGAATGCACTTGTCTTGGCTTTATCAAAACCTCACTCTGGGCGGCTGCCCAACGATCCTCTTCTACGGCTGCACTCTATCGGCTGGCCGGACTCTCTCGATCTTTTTACGGGTAGAGACCTTCTACCTGGGCTCCAGCCCAAGATCTGCTCTCGAACGCTCCGCTCCTCACTGGAGACCTTTGCGGCTCCTGCCGCTGATACGAACTGCTATCCTCTGC